>CM069154.1:12553151-12659362 GCA_035221665.1 Okamejei kenojei | reverse complement strand
ATGAGAGGGGGGAGACAGTTTAATCAGATGTTTATTGGATTTTTTGGTTTTATTTTTTGGTTTTTGTGTTTTTTTTTGCGGTTAGCACATAACCCAAGGTATGAGGGTTTTTTTTTCATCCGCGTTTTTTCATGCTGAAATACCCCATTTTAAGATAATGTTACTGAAATGGCATTCGATCACAGAATTATAGAAAGGAAGCATTTTTGGTGACGGGCTTCATTAGACTTGCAGTGCCGTTTAAGTTGCTTGCTTACTTAGTGTTATCCTTTGCTTTGCTATGAATAATGCATTATTCTCCACAGTTTTAAGACAATTATCAGTTGCGTGTTGAAGTTGATGTCTGGGGAGGAAGCTGGGGTGCTGCATTGCAGCCCTGTCACATTCCGAAATGAATAGTGGACAATTAACAAGTAAACACGAGCAGCTCCAAAAAATATTCAACTTTTCAATAATTGTGAACTCTTCACATCTAATACTGTTGAGACATTTATATTTTTCTTCTGACGATGTGACATGTGGATGAACACAGTTTCTCCCCATATCACTCTGAGCTCACAGCAAGTAGGGTTTTCTACACTTGTACACTTTCTTGTCTTCTCTTCCAAGTTTATCCTTGTACAGTAAACATTTGATCCCAATGTTCACCTGTTTAGTTTAGCACCCATCATGCCCTTTCTGGGCCCAGGACTAACTGATGATGTATTCCTTCCTGTGGATAGTTTGACTTCTTTATTATATGACCAGAGGCTATTAGCCTTGGAATAAAAGGCGTGCCTTTAGAAAGGGAGATCTGAGGAGGAAGTTCTTTTGGCAGTGTTGTGAAACTGGTGGGGGAATCATTGCCAAGTAGGCTATGGGCTGGCCAAGTCAATGGATATTTTTAAGGCGAGTTTGATAGATTCTTGATTGGCGGGTGTTAAGGGTTATAGGGGAAGAGACAGGAGAATGTGATTGTGGGGGGGGAAAAGATAGTATCAGCCATGAACTGGAATGGTTGGAATCTACTCGATGGGCCAAAAATGGCCTAATTCTGCTCCTAGTTAATTGTATAAAACTTATGGGAACTGGACAGATCAGTTTGCATCGGGTGTGTCGGTGATACGATGCTCTCTAGTTGTCACTCTTTATGTAAGGCAAATGTTTTGACATCTACTTCTGCTGCCAAGGTTCTGAAGCCTAGAAGCACTTCCCTTAGCCATTCTATATCTCAATCTCTTTCTTCAAGGTCATCCCAAATTACAATCCTTTTTCGTTATTGGTTGCCTGTTGTAAATTCTAAGTGTACTCATAACTTGGATCATATCTTTGCCCCAGCAGCAAAGCATAGGATATTTTACAATATTAAAAAAACAGTAAAACTCCACTGGTAGGGCACCCTTGGGACTTTGGTACTGGATTGGCTGGTTTTCTGGACTACCAGAAAATCCCTTAATATTAACATCCAATATACTTTTAATTCAAAAGATAGACAAAAAATGCTAGAGTAACTCAGTGAAACCCCCCCTTCTCAGTGGCAGGCAGCATTTCTGGAGAGAAGAAATGGATAATGTTTTGGGTCGAGACCCCTCTTCAGTCTTTGGTCTCGACCCGAAACATCTCCGAGATGCCGCCTGAGTTATTCCAGCATTTTGTGTCTATCTTCAGTGTAAACCTGCATCTGCAGTTCCTTCCTACACTATACTTTCAATTACTTTTAGAAACTCTTTGTGATTACAATTTATTTCCCTGTGAATCAGTTAAGTTTAAAGGGAATGGGTGCCCTTGTCCTCATAAGTGGGAAGGGAACCAAGTAACATCAGGCGAGGCAGATGTTGAACCACCAGGATGAAGGGTTTCGACCCGAAACATTGCCTATTTCCTTCGCTCCATAGATGCTGCTGCACCCGCTGAATTTCTCCAGCACTTTTGTCTACTTTCCATATATTCAGATGTTTAATAATTGTGCTCAACTGTGTATAGGCACTTCTAAAGAAGATGATTAGGCACTTTTAAAGAAGAGGTAATGCAGATAATATAACTAAGACTATTACCCATAACTCTTTCTTTACTTGGGCATTTGCAGAGGATTTCCAAACATGAATTACAGACAAAACCTGATTTTATGTACTCCAAATGTAAATAATACTGTTAGGAAAATGTTTTCATTGGTGGCTGTAAGGTTTTCAATAGTCATAAGTGATAGGAGCAGAATTAGGTCAATTGGCCCATCAAGTCTACTCTGCCATTCAATCATACCTAATCTGTATCTCCCTCCTAACCCCACTCTCTCGCCTTCTCCCCATTACTGACACCTGTACTAATCAAGAACCAATCCATCTCTGCCATTAAAAAAATATCCACTGACTTGGCCTCCACAGCAAATAATTCCACAAATTCACCACCCTCTGACTAAAGAAAATTCTTCTCATCTCCTTCCTAAAAGAATGTCTTTAAATTTAGGGTCTATTACCTCCAGTCCTAGACTCTCCCACTAGTGGAGACATCCTTTCCACATCCACTCCAGCCAAGCCTTTCACTATTCTGTATGTTTCAATGAGGTCCCCCAAACCCTCATTCTTCTAATAATCCAGCAAGCTACGGTGCCCTAGCGCTGGCCAAAGACGCTCATCCACTGTAAGAAAGGTTAGGAGAGAGGTCTCTCCTGTGGAAGAACCGACTCTCCGTAATTCTCATTTTCATCAGACACTCCATGCCCTTATCAGACAAAAGAGAAACATAAAAGAATATACCACATGTACTAATCAAGAACCAATTCCATCTATTGCATTAAAAAATTCCACTGACTTGGGGCTCCACAGCATAATTTCCCACAAATTATTTCAAGCAAACATTTCAACATTCCACAATCTGAAGAAGGAAGGGGTATCGACCCGAAACGTCGCTATCTCCTTCAGCTCCTTAGATCTGCTGCACCGCTGAGTTTCTATCCAGCCTTTTTGTGTACCCTCGATTCTCCAGCATCTGCAAGTCCTTCTTTAAAACATAAAAGAACATCTTGTCCTCATTGTGAAACTTAGCGATATGCATCACCACTCCGGCTCTCGGTTTTTGTCCCCGTCCCCACGAGATTATTTGTGATAATCAGTGAGAGCCCGTGATTTAATCTGGGATACAGATTTACAAAATAACACAGGAGATGTGTTTGATAGTCCCTTGTGCCAGTTATGGGGAGCATTTCAAGACATTCAATTAATTGGTATGTAATCCATATAACTGACAATGTTTTTTTTCCCCCCTGATTTTTGTCTGTCTGCGACTAACATATGTTCTTCCGCTTTAGAAAATAATTATAATAAATGAATCAGAAAGAAGCTGACCTACAACTCTAAATTTTTAGTAGAATTTATTGAATTACGCCACATCTGGTTCTTACCCAGGATAAAAAATTCTCAATTCAATGTGAATTATGTGGATCTTACTTGTTTTTTTTTTTTTGTGACACCCATGAGTGTGTTTTGATATATGCCACAGCCATGCATGTGATTTGTTCACCTGATTGGACATGCAACACAGTTTCATTAGTAGAACAATAGGCATTTAATCCATAAAAAGCTCCTGTATCACTCCATATAAATTAATGTTTGGAGAAAAATGTTTCTTAGGGGCAAATCCATTTGCAAATTTTTCCCCGGTGTTAGTTAATTGTCCGTAAGTCTGCCTAAAGAAGGGATGATGTATCATAAAGTTATTAACTTGGATAGGAGGGTACACACAAAAAGCCCTGGAGAAACCTCAGCGGGAGCAATGCAGCAAGAATCTTAAGTGCAGCGGAAGGGAGTTTAGGAGCGTCGTTTTAAGGCGAAGAGATTCTCAGCGACAGCTATTCGGGCGCGATCATCCCTTCGATCTCACGCTACTGCGTTATTATCGTTTTCGGGTCGTGGGAGACCCTTCTTCAGGACTAGCTGCGATATATAACTTCTGATAGGACGTATTATACTTTATCTTAGGGGCCTGTCAAATAATCACAGAAGCCTTGCATCACATCCGGATCAATTCTTGTTGTTATTTTTTCAGCTTGCAGCTTGGCTATTGCTTATGGATTTAGAAGCTAAGCAGCTTGTCGGGAGGAGGGACCGTTTACATTTGGCACACACTTTCGCAACATTCTGGATTGGGGGGGCACGTGGATGCATATCCTTTGGGTAATTGCATAGGACCCTGTCTCAAAAGGCCCCCCCCCCCTCCTGCCCCCCCCCCTACTGCTCCTGCCCCCCCCCTTGTTGTTTAGGGGTCCTTTCTCCTGGAGCTGTTCTTTTTACCTTCTTTTAAGCAAAATAAGCCAGCCCCGGATGGAGGGGAAAAAGCTGCCCCTTGGCACTAAAGCATATGAGATTGGGTAAAAGGTGTCATGGGGGGGCGCAGAATTTATGACAACCAAAAAAAACAACACAAACTCCAGGCCCACACACAAAGCAGGACACAACAACCACGCCATGGCCACACACCCAACACGCAAAAAAAAAAAAAACAAAAATGCCCCACCTCCAAAAAAACACAAAATACAAGCAAAACCCCCCCCCTCCTGCCCCCCCCCTCCTGCCCCCCCTCCCTTGCCCCCACCCCACCCCCACCAACCCACACCGCACCTGGCCCCCCCCCCCCCTCCTGCCCCCCCTGCCCCCACCCCCCCCCTCCTGCCCCCCCTCCACCCCCCCCCCCCCCTCCTGCACCCCCCCAACCCCCCCCCCCCCTCCTGCCCCCCCCCCTCCCCCCCCCCCCTCCTGCCCCCCCCCCCCCCCCCCCCCCCCCCCCCCCCCCCTCCTGCCCCCCCCCTCCTGCCCCCCCCCTCCCCCCCCCCCCCCCCCGCCACCCCCCCTCCGCCCCCCCCCTCCTGCCCTCCTGCCCCACCCGCCCCCCCCCCCCCCCCCCCCCCATCCCCCCCACCCTCCCCCCCTCCCCACTCTGCCCCCCCCCCCACTCCTGCACCCCCCCTCCCCCCCCTGCCCCCCTCCTGCCCCCCCCCTCCTGCCCCCCCCCCTCCTGCCCCCCCCCCCCCCCCTCCTGCCACCCCCTCCTGCCCCCCCCCCCTCCTGCCCCCCCCCCTCCTGCCCCCCCCCCCCCCTGCCCCCCCCCCTCCTGCCCCCCCCCTCCTGCCCCCCCTCCCCCCCCCCCCCCCCCCCCCCCCCCCCTCCCCCCCCCCCCCCCCCCCCCCTCCTGCCCCCCCCCTCCTGCCCCCCCCCCCCCTCCTGCCCCCCCCTCCTGCCCCCCCCACCCCCGTTTTCCAGGTGAACCAATTCCTTCTACAATGTTTTTGTAGATTCTTTACACATTAAATAAATCAATATCATTGATCATAACACACCTGTAATCTCCCACAATTGGAGATTTCATCATCATCTTCTGTAACAAGTTTTTGCACCTCTTCAAATGTACATGAAGCCTTCTCTCCCCAATCATATGGGTTCACATAAGGCTGTGTTGGATAAATATTTATTTATCATACTCCTGCCTTTGCTTTGATCCATTATCAAATCTTTACATTGGATCATCATTTTTGCCAAAGTTTAATGACCAATAGTCTTTCCTTTGTAATCGACGTCTTTGATTTATCCTGAGGCAGGTTTACTCCATAATAATCAGGAGTTTAACATAACTTGGTCTGTTTTGACCTGCAAATCTAAAGTGCAAAATTGGTCCCAATAACAATTACATATATTATTATATGTATGTAATAATATATATGTAATTATATTAATATGTAATTATATGAATGCCTAAAATATATGTAATTATATGAATGCCTAAAATATATATTTATATTATATTTTTATCCCATTGAGCTCCACAAACTTATGGCAATTTGTCTTTTTATTTAAAATGTTTTGGTTATTGCACAATGTTTTACTTGTTTTACATAAGTAGTGATGCCACGCATCAGCTTGAAATACTTTGAAATCGTATTTCCTTATATCTCCATATAAGTGAGACATGGGTACCATAATCGGATTCACCGTTGATACCTTAATAAAACATAAATGTTTTATCAATAACTCTGCTGTTTCAACCATAACATTTGACCAATTAATGTTGGTTTCCATGGTTCTTTCCATGGCCTCACTCCTTTATTCAGGTATCGTACTTAGTACACTTGTATGTATATTTGTGCTGTGGTGGGTACTTTATGACCAGCCACCACTATCAATGCACCTTTAGGGTCAGTTTTATCATTTTCTTTTACTGCCTTGGTACTCCTGAGTTTTTCCTCAAGGAGACTACCTCCAAAACAATCCGAGGTAGATATTCCCACATTGTTAAATCCCACCATATATATTAATATATGGAAACCGCTCAGGGTCTGTTTTTGGGAATATTCTGGGCCTTTTTAAACCCTTTGGTTGAATTTTTAATTTTGGAGTCTTTCTCCATTAATTTTAAGCCATTAAGCTTTTTTGTCTGGAGGCCTTTTTATCAGAACTTATAAATCTTGGCCTCTCTGACTTTAAAAAAAAAATTCTCCCCACTGGAGTTTTCCTCATAGCCAAAAGTTTGCGGAGTATTTTATTTTTCTTTTAACTTTTAAACTCCGTTTTTTCACCCGGAGTATTTACTTTTTTTTGCTTTTAAAATTCCGTTTCTTTTTAACTCCTGGTGGCTCTATACACCAGCCATGGAGTTTGGATATGCCCTGTAAGTAATTCAACTGTACTTACCTGCGGGCCCGTACCTACCGCTGTAGAGGAGCTGCGCTCTGCAGCTCTTGCTCTGCCGTCAGCGTCGACGTAATGCCCATCAAGCGCCAGGCGGGGCTTCTTCACGTAATCACTCACGTGACTCCGAAGTAAAATTGCAGCTATGTGTGAGTAGTAGTATGAATGAATGAATAATGAATAAGTTTATTGGCCAAGTATTCACATACAATTTGCCTTGGTACTCTGCCCACGTCTCAACATGACATACAGTGACAGTTAAGAAGGAAACATAAAACATTAAACATTAATAATAAAACATTATTGATTAAACTTGTGAATTAAATAAAATACCAGAACAAAAGGGAGCTACAGTTTTTTGGTTATGGAGTAGAGCTACTACTCATGGAGGAAAAAAGCTGTTTGTATGTCTGGCTGCGGCAGCTTTGGCAGTGCGGAGTCGCCTTCCAGAGGAAAGTGATTCAAAGAGTTTGTGGCCAGGGTGAGAGGGGTCAGAGATGATCTTACCCGCTCGCTTCCTGGTAGTAGTAGTTCTGTTGAGCTGAGATTTGCTCCTCTGAGACTTTCATGCAGTGATATCTTGTTTTTTTGGTGATTGACTGAACAAAATGTAAACCTTGTGCCATGTGGTTACAATTGGACATCTTGTTTGCATGAACCTCACTGACTTTAGATTTGATATGGTTCCTTGGTTAAAAAGCCAGTTGTGTTTTCCTTGCAGATTATTGCAACATGACTGCAATCTTTTCCTTTCCTCCTAAATTTTACAACTGTTGCCTGCTATTCCTTGCCTTAATTTGTGAGCTGCAATTCAATCAAAAGTTGTCTGTTCCCTTTAACATGACTGCATATCTGCACCTCATTTCTACTTTTGAGCAATGATCTATTTTGCTAAACCCAGAGTTGCTTTCAAAATTGTTGCCCGTGGCACAAGTCTAAAAAAGAGAGGCAGTTTTTTTTTAAATGGTGAAAATTTGAAAGATATTCTGCATTCAGAGGTCCCTCCATCGAGACTTAAAACTCATATTTACTCTCAAGCATTTCTTGATGTCCTCTGAAGGAGGGCTATATGTATGTATTTATGTATGTACTTAATCTATGAACCACTGTCGTATAACCTTAGCACCTCCACCAATGAAAAGCATTATGGTCAACGGGAGTTTTTTAAATGTTCTATAGAAATAAAGTGACTTGACTTGGATAACCTTGTACACTAAAAATGAGCTTGTACATCCAGTGAGCATCAAAGACTGGTACATTGGACTTTATTGCAAGAGGATTCAAGTGGAGCCATTTTGCTGTAATTATATCAAGCCCAGCTGAGACCATCTAAAATATTGTGTACAGATCAAGGCTATAAGCGAAAGGAAGGATATAATTGTCTTAAGAAACGACAGTGAAAGTTCACCAGATAGATTCCTTGGAATGCATTTTTATGGAATGAAGATAAATTGAAGTGCGTCTGAACCTATACTCTCGGCTTTAGATGAATTTTGCATGATCTCGCTGAAATGTTCAAAATTGTTAAAATGAAATGAAAGGTTGAATATTATATAAACCAGTTATTTGACAAATCGGTTCTACATTTACAGCAGAACAACAGATACAGTCCCTCATATTTACTGATATGGAAATTATTTTTTCCAGGTTGATATTGATACTCTGCCATATTTAATATTTGTTTGGCCTCTGTGGTTAAATTAGATATGGAGGGATTTGTGTGTAGGAATAACCAGTGCAGTGATACCAAGTTACGCAGGTGCCTGAACAGGGCTCGAAGTTAGTGGTTGCCCGGGTGCCAATGGCAACTTATAGTCCCCGCTGGGCAACCTAAAAGCCATGCCATTTTGCCCGGCTTGGCAAGCAACCGGGACAACCGCCTGCCATCCGGCTCTCGGCGCTAGCTCTCGGCTCGGCACGGCCGACGGCGAGCACATCATTAGCCGTGGTTGTGCGCATGTGCGGCCCTGCCACGGCAACTGGTCGGTGTCGGCCACTTTCTCCCTCCCTTTGCATTGTGGGAGTTCTGGCAGTCATTGCTGTCCGGTCGCTGCCTCACCGCAACCGCTGAAAAACAACGCAGAATCTCTCCCTGGAGCTGGAGTAAGTCCCTGGAGTAACTCTTGCTTCTTGGTTTCCTGGTCCTCCAAAAATATTCGAAATGGTATTTAAACTGGTGGACCCACCACCACTCTGTATTATGTTTACATATTCTGTTGTGCTGCAGCAAGCAAGAATTTCATTGCTCTATCTGGGACACATGACAATACAACTCTCTTGACTCTTGACTTGGACTTGAGCAAAAAAGGGCTCTTGGGGAAAAATAAAGCTACCTTAAATTTAGTTGTGTCTGGTTGGTACCTATGGTAGGGTGAAGACTATTCCATGCTTTAATTGTGCGGGGGAACTTCATGGAGCAGCCAGCATCTCTGGATAGAAAACATTGGGTGACGTTTCGGGTAGAAACCCTTCTTTACATTTCCTCTGGTTTTAGTGTTTTTAGTTTAATTTAAATATACAGCTTGGAAACAGGCCCTTCGGCCCACTGAGTCCACGCTGACCACCGATCACCCGTACACTATCCCACACATCAGCGACGCAAGTCAAGAGTGTTTTATTCTCTCACGTCCCAGTTAGAACAATGAAATCCTTACTTGCAGCAGCACAACAGAACTTGTAAACATAGTACTCTGTAAACAATGTTATAAACGAGAAAACAAAACTCCATACAGACAGCACCCATATTCGGGATCAATTCCGGGTCTCTGGCAATTTTAGGCAGCAAATTTATGGCCAATGTACTGCCCCATAGCCTTGAACTGAATTAAAACATACAGAAGCTATAAAGGGGGACATAGCGTCACTTAAAGATTTAAGACTGAAAACGGATAGTTTCTTTTTTTTTTAGTAACCAAAGTTATCAATGTATAATTTTTTGTGTGTTGGAAAAAAATATATAGTGGCGCAGCTGGTGGACTTGCTGCCTCACACGCCAGTGATCTGTGTTCAATCCTTTTCCTCGGGCACTGTGTGTTGAATTTGCACATTCTCCCTGCAAGCATGTGGGTTTCCTCCCACATCCCAAAGACGCATTGGCTTTGTAGGTTAACTTGTCTCTATCAAATTGCCCCTAATATGCAGGGAGTGGGTGAGGAAAGTGGGATAACAGAACTTGTGTGAATGGATAGACAAAAGTGCTGGAGAAACTCAGCAGGTGAGGCAGCATCTATGGAGCGAAGGAAATGGGCGACGTTTCGGGTCGAGACCCTTCTTCAGACTGATGTCGGGAGGGGTGGGGGGCTGAAAAAAGAAAGGAAGAGGTGGAGACAGTAAGCTGTGGGAGAGCTGGGAATGGGAGGGAGAAAGCAAGGACTACCTGAAATTGGAGAAGCCAATGTTCATACCGCTAGGGTGTAAACTACCCAAGCAAAATATGAGGTGCTTTACCTCCAATTTGCGGTGGGCCTCACTCTGGCCATGGAGGAGGCCCAGGACAGAAAGGTCTGATTCAGAATGGGAGGAGGGGGAGGTTGAAGTGCTGAGCCATCGGGAGATCAGGTTGGTTATTGCTGAGTGGAGGTGTTGTGCGAAGCGATCGCCAAGCCTGCGCTTAGTCTCACCGAGGTTGATCATACGCTGAATAACCATATTTTTGTTTGGAAGTGGAAAGAGATAATAGAAATTGCATTCATTGCAACGTGTAAAAAGAGATGAGATACTGTATTGTAATTTTGCTGCATGTCATAGTGGTATATATCATTTCTTGATTGGTGAATATGTTTAGTTTGTGACTTTATTTGAAGCAGAATTAATATGTGAATGCTTCATTGACCATAATTCCGACTGGTAACTACGCACTTCGTCCGAGCACATTATCGCACACCGTCTTAAATGACCACCTAAACTGTCATTTGGCAACCTAAAGAGCTGCTGAGGTTGCCCGGCTGGCAACAGAGAAAAAAAGTTAAGTGAGAGCCCTGCTGAACTGAATCCTACACCAGAGGCTATGGAGTCAAAGTCAATTTTATTCGTCACATGCACCCATAGGTGCAGTGAATGTACCTTATTGTCATCATTATTGTACTCCTAATGCAAGCTTTTGACCTAAAATGTCCACTATCACATTCCCTCCACAGATGCTGCTTGACACATTGAGTTAGTATTTTGCTGCAAATTCTAACATCTACAATCTTTTATCTTCATGATTGTTGTAATGTCCAGTCGTATAATGTGATGCAAAAGCACAAAATATCTAAATATAATCTGGTCAAATAACATATGGCAAAACAATTCTGGCATAATAACCGTTTCGGTTGCAATTAAAGTTCATGACCAGAATTGTGAACTTATTGCTCTGTAAATCATGCTGCAGTGTTGCTTTTTATGTTGGAGTTCCAGGCTCTGCAGTATTTTGCTTTTAATATGAATTGATTTGTAATCAACAAAAAGTAAAAACAGCTGTTAGAGGCTTTATAGGAAGAAAAAATACCCCACTAAGACCATCATTTTGATTTTATGCTCATCAATGTTTCTAATATGATGTGAAATTTTGGCTAATGCATGAAAGAAAATGTCAGCACACGATATATTAATTAGTTGAGCTAAGCTCTAGTTACTGTAACAGATATTTCCAGTGTGATTTTAAGATTTAGTTAATATTATTAGTAGAAACATGTGAATTGGTCTCATTTTTGGTATGCACAACCTTAATACGCCTATATTTATTTTTCAGGTTACAGATAAAGGTCTCTGGGCAGATCTTTTGGAGGAATTCAACTTTCCGAAAGGTTGCGCCAATGCAGCGTTTGCTTTGAAGCAGTACTACCTGAGGTGAGTGAAAATGAGAATTGAGTAGTCGTACTAATTGCATGTTAGATTTTTCTGTGCTGACTCAAGTAGGTGTGAAACTTTACAGGTTAAGCAAATTGCTTAGCCATTTAAATATGAGAAATATTGTTGATAATGTATTTTTCTCAAATTAGCCACTTGTATCTTGTAGCAGAACTACAGTTTTTACCTCGCATTTGTTCATTTTATATATTGTGAAAATGTTGGCTTATTGCAATTGTATAATGCATCTGAAAAATGAACTGAAAGTAATGAGTTGATGGGCTATGCAATTCCCTTTCGTCTTAGTACTCGTAGATAGAATCCAGAATATTGTCGTGAAGTTCAAAAATTATTCTTTAATCTATAATGGAGGGAGAATCCAGGGAAGAGGGTCTTGCATTTTTACAGGCACCATGCCAACAAAAAATACTTTATGAAAAAAAAAGACAATAGGTGCAGGAGTAGGCCATTTGGCCCTTCGAGCCAGCACAGCCATTCAATGTGATCATGGCTGATCATCCCCAATCAGTACCCCGTTCTTGCCTTCTCCCCATACCCCCTGACTCTGCTATTTTTAAGAGCCCTATCTAGCTCTCTCTTGAAAGCATCCAGAGAAAACAAAAGTATAATAGTAATGAATAAGGCTGTGAGCTGCCGATACCTTGTGAGAAGTTATTGCAGTGGCAAAAATGGCAATAGAGCTTAAGAAAAGTAGGATTAGACACAAAATATTCCCGTTTACAAAGTGTTTATGAAGGTGTCAGGGACAAGTTTTGGTGGAACTATTTAAAGCTAATAATTTGGTCGGGATCTTGCTGGCATTTGCCAAATTAAATGGGAGCAAGTTCAAGACTTAATTGTGTTTATTGTGAATTGTGGAAGTCCCAAGCTTACTGATGGAATAAAAATGCTGGATTCATCAGATTGCTTTGCACCATAATTCCTTATGAATTATCCCTTACAACCTTCATGGTTAAATGTGAATAGATTCTATAAACCTCAGTGCGGAATGTGAATTGCATATTACTAAAACCAAGGAAGATGATTGCAAAAATTGAAATGGGAACTGCAGAAATGCTGGCTGTAATGGGGTGAACACTTTCTTTATTACAAGGGAGGTGCCAGTGATGTTTTGGAAAGTGTTGCAAGGACATCCTGCAATGTCACAGCAGTCTGTTTAAATGTGGAGGTTAGAAAGCTTCTAGAAATTATAAATCAGCAAAATATTGATAGCCACTTAAGGTCTGAATTGATTAAGCATTCGCTGATTTGTTAAAGGCAGACCATGTTTGTGTAACCTATTCATTTTTGATGGGATAAGAGATTGATGAAAATAATGCATTAGGTCTGTCTCTGGTTAGGAGGATTAGAGCCCATGAAGTTTGGGAATAGAAAACAGCCCTGGGAAAAAAAAGAAGATTTTTCAGACTGAAAGTAGGTAGGTATGTGTAATACCCAATAATTGTTGTTGGTGACAGTGCCTGTTTGATTATGCACTAATGCTTTGAACATGGATGTGCAGGGGGTTATTTTATCACAGATTGCAAAGGCTATATGGAGTGAGATGCATTAAGATAGATTAGAAGGTACGATGGAATGAATATTTATGTGGCAGATTAAAATTTAAAACAGATGTGTGAAGTCTTCTTCCATGCATCTTGGAAGGAAGAACAAATAAAGACTAAATAGACTTAATAGTGCAATTCCAGAGAAGGGAAAGCATCGGAAGCCTGCATGTGCATAAATCTTTGAATGTAACTTAGGGGGTAATATATGGTTTACAAAACAACATGGATTCTGGGTATCATAAATGTGGTACAAAAGTGAGGAATTGGCACAGTTTTGTATGAGCTTAGTGCTGGAGTAGGTCACTTGAAACACTGAAATGGCTCTGACATTCAATAAGATGGTTGATCTGTGACTAGTCTTTGGAATTAAAGGGAAGTTTAAGAGTTGGTGTTTGCGGCAGTTCCTTTTTGATATATATGTGTGTTTTGGACATGGATGTGTAGAGGTTTGTTTTATTACACATTGCAAGGGCAAAATGGAGTCGGGTGCATTGTGATACAAAGACATAGATGCATGATGGAATGAATATTCATGTGGCAGATGAAATTTTAATACAGATGTGTGAAGTGATTTGTCTTGGAAGGAAGAACATTCCCACCTACCTCTGGTACCCTTGCTAATCATGTATCCATCTGGCTGTCTCTTAACAATTGTTAAAAACCCTCCAGATCCCTGAGAGAGAAAAAAACCATCACATCTTTGTTTAAAAATAAGGATTCACTTATTTGTAACAGTGGCTATTAAGTGTTAGGTTCTCCATAAGAGGAAATGCCCTCTCAACATCTGCCCTGTCACAAGTACACAAGAAGGAAGGACTAGTAGTATACCTGGTCCATCAAGCTTGGCCTGCATTCATGGCTAATCTATCCCAGGCTTTAATTCCTATGTTTCACAGTCCTCGAGTCACGGTGGCGCAGCAGTAGAGTTGATGCCTTACAGGAAAATGTAGCACCGGAGACCCGAGTTCGATCCCGACTATGGGCACTGTCTGTACGGAGTTTGTACGTTTTCCCCGTGACCTGCGTGGGTTTTCTCCAAGATCTTCGGTTTCCTCCCACATTCCAAAGACATACAGGTTTGTAGGTCAATTGGCTTGATAAATGAAAAAAGTCTCCAGTGTAAGATTGTCCAACTTCCAGTATAGTCCCTGGTGGACACTTCGGAAGGTACAAGATACAATATTTTAAAACTTTATCTACCTCCACGTTATATACTTTTGATGAGCAGTCCTTCACACCCTCATTTTTTCTCTCCATTATGTTCCATTTACCAGGTGTTTTATTTCTCTATGTATATGAAATAAACTCTACTTCACTTTACCCTATCTTTACCCACTCGAATAAACTGTTTATTTTCTATTGAAGCCTCTGTTCCCTTCTACTACTTTCCTCTTATCTATGTGTCATCGGTAAATCCAGCAGTTATTGCCCAATCCAAGTCATATTCATAAAGAGTACGTGGCCCCATCACCTTTCCCTGTAGTACACCACCTGCTATAGTTTGCCTCCTAATGGGAAAATTATTCATTTCTGCCTCGGATGCTGTCTGCATGGAGTTTGCACGTGACCACGTGGGTTTCAGTTTCAGCTTCGTTTATTGGCACATTTCCTCTGGATGCACTGGTTTCCTCCCACATCCCAATGATGTGTGCGTTTGTAGGTTATTTGGACTCTGTAAATTGTCTGAAGCATGTAGGGAATCAATGCAAAAGTGGGATAACATAGAACTGGTATGAATGGGTGATCAATGGTCAACATGCACCATACACAGTGGGCTGAAGGGCCTGTTTACATGCTGTATATGTAAACTTAAACTAAACATTTGTAGTTAGTAAAGGTGCCAACGGAGATTTGGCTGGTGGCACTTGGGAGTATTTTGGGGAGTAATGCCTCTTGACTAAATTGTCAGAGAGCTTCTCCCATTCCAGAATGGTGCTTTGGGCGAGTCAGGTTGGCTCTTTGCATCTGGATCCACCAATGTTCTGGCAGAGCAACAGTGTCAGTGAGTTTTGGGTCATTCTGTTCTCTTTATCCAAGAATTAATGGCTTTGGATTTGAAGTAATTGGCATAAGTGTGGGCGGTGATGTGAGGAAAGTTTTAATGCAGCCTGTGGCATGTATCTGTGGCAATTGTGAAAGTATTGCAGCCGTTAATTTGGTTGTGACTTTTTAAAGCGAATTGAAGAAAATATTCGAGGTAAAAACTATTGAGGTGAATGGGATTGAGTGTATTGCTCTACAAAGAGTTATTATAGAAATGGTTTAACCGGCCTGTTTTATGCTATACTGAAATTCAATGTATTAAAGGAAAAGCTCAAATGAATAGATGATACAATAGGATCTAATTCTATGAAATACAGGCAACAGATCTGTTTAGATTTTCTGACAATAACTAGCATTCATTTCTGTAGATTGCTTTGTGATCAGCACACACCAGTACCTAACTATAAGCCTGCTTATAATTGGAGGAGGTCCTCATTGTAGACTTGCTCAGACCTCAACATATGTAATCTGACACCGAAAAGGCAGACAATCTTCCATCATTATTTTGCACTTGAAATTCAGTGTCAGAGCTCAATTGGAAAATCCTCGTGAATTGGCTGAGGACGTTTTGGACTTCCACATTTGTATCGATGCCCTGAACTGTTGCATGGTAATGAAGTTAAGAGGATGGTGTTGCTCCAAGATTCAGGCACATGATTGTAATGTTTGTAGTTAACTGAATTCAAATCTGAAGGTAAAGGCACTGTTGTTGGTGAATAAAGCACCAGTCAATCAAGTTGAAAAGGTAAGCTTGTCCTGCATTTCTTTGGTGATTTCTGATTCACCTGATCTGTTTATTTATGTTGTAGTGATTGTATTTAGTGTCGTTATGATATGCATAATAATATTTAGTTTATGTCGTGTTGGTTCACCGTCAGCTTTTTATATTAAATTATTTTTTTTAATGTGATCTGTTCAAATTGGTGGCAGTTCACTTTTAACTATTGCTTGACTGCTTTGTTCTCTATTTTGATATTTAAATTGTTGATGTTGATAATTTGCTGGTCTTGAATCAAATATGTACAGAACACTGCACTCCTTTTGTACAGTTTTCCTTTAAGTATGTTTGGTTTGATTTTCTTGTACATTCTTCTGGATATGCCTGAAAGCAGATCTTAAAAAAAGTATTATGCTAATCAGTTTAGTTGGATAGGGCAAATAGTTGATGTATATAATGCATATGTATTGGACTTAAAAATAGAACGGCAAAGATGAAAAAGCAAGGGAAGAGTAATATTATCAAAAACAGTATAATAATATTTGTAGTGAATCAATCACTGCCAAATAATGGGAAAGGAATTCTGTACCTTGGGCCTTGCACCTCCTTCCTTATTCAAAGCTTTTTTTTCCTAGATGAGAAATGATAAATTTCATGATCCTTCTGAGCATTGCACATACTTGGTTTCTGCCAACTGGGAGTGGTGTTTGTAGCACTGGAGTAATTGTATTTGAGAGCAATATATCAGCTCTTCCAAAGTAATACACAACTTGCACACCAGCCATCATAGATCTATCAATATGTGTTAATATCGAAAATTCCTGTTTGTGATTTTCATGGAAGGAATTTCATGATGGAACCTGAAAGAAATGGCAGTCTCCTTCCTGTTATGTCAAGGGAGCAATCCCTAGAGCTTCTTGGGTGAATATATGCTCTGCTGAACAAGGTGATCAGGATTTGCCTTGCAGTAGAGCCTATTGGTTGATCATTGGTAGCAAATGATCTGCTGAGGTTTTCGGTCTCCATCAAAGCATTGGTGGTCTGACCTTCATAAACTGCCGTTGCTGTGCTAAGATCCCACATCATAGTCGTAGGAGCTGCAAACATGACAGGAAATTGGCCCAAATTGATTTCAGAAATTTGGCCCAAATCCCTTGTCTCCAGACTGAATAGTAGTTGAAAAGGATTGGTCAACAAGCAAACAATTCTAATGAGCTTCAATAAAAGCAAGGAACACGAGAAATAATCAGCAGGTCAGGCATCTGTGACGAGAGAACCAGAGTTGATGTTTCAGGTTGATGTTATTTCGCTGTGCAGCACAGTGACATGGCCAGTAGCGCTGCCTTGCAGTTCCAGAAACCTGGGTTTGATACTGTCTGTGTGGAGTCTGCATGTTTTCCCTTTGACCATGTAGGTTTCCTCTGGGTGCTCCCATTTCTTCCCACATCCCAAAGACACGCGGGTTTGTATGTTAATTGGCCTCTTTAAATTGGCCCTAATGTTTTGGGACATGAACAGATATTATATGGGTTTTTCGTTTGTAATGTCTACTCTAAACAACCTTGTTATTATTTAAGTTTCTTCAATAGATTTGAGAATTTTCCCTTCTATCAATGTTAAGCTAACTCTTCTATAGTTTTATCTCCATTTTCACTCTACCTTTTTTCTTAAATGTTGGCATTACATGGGCCACCTTCCAGTTTGTGGGAATTATTCTTGAATCATCTATGGGACTCTAGAATCAACAATTCTTGCAGCACCCACTGATCGCAGCCTTTCAACCAAGCCTCTGGTTGGTTATCAGCGTGGTTAATTTTGATAAAGAAACGTGACCGGAGGAGATGGTATTGTGTTGGAATTTCTTTTTTAGCTAGGTTCTGGGGGCATCCAACCATTGGCTAAACCATAAAAAATCTGAGTGTGATTCGATCCAAAAGGCATGACAGAAAATAGTCATTGCCATATTCAAACTGGGCAAGTTAACAAACTGGGATGCTCTAAACCACTGTGCATTACAACACTTCCTAGATTATATTATAAATCATAAAAATCATTGGTAATTCCACCCCAAATTGTTATTCTGACTGAAATATTGCATGATCCTAACAATGCACATGCAGTCATTCCAGTCCAAGATTGGCCCAGCTTTTGTCCATAAGTGCATAGGAGCAGAATTAGACTATTTGGCCTATTGAGTCTACTCAGCAATTCAATAATGGTTGATCTATGTTTCCCCCTTAACCCCATTCCCCTGCCTTCTCTTAACTCTTACTAATCAAGAACCTATCAATCTCTATTTTAAAAATACCCAATGATTTGATCTCCACAGCTGTTTGTGGCAATGAATTTCACAGATTCATCACCTTGTCAAATTGTTACTGGTAAATATGTATTAAATGCATGTTCCATTGGAAACTCCATCCCCTTTGAAGTTGAACAGATCCTTTTTTGACCCACAGGCTTAAACTTTGTTTCTATTTTGATTTGAAATTCTGGATGGGCTGTAATTGGACATGGGCTTGTAGTTCATTGGAATATAGACATAAGGAGGGATAAAGATTTGATCTGCAGATCAGCTAAGGCCTAAATAAATATAGGCGATAAGATATGATGTTGTGCTAGTCTCGTGATGTGGAATACCAGGGTATGGAGTAGCCAGATTACAACTGAGCTATTTATTTTTGCACGGAAGTGGATTAGTTATGGGGAAGTGCGATGAAAATTTGAGCAATGTGGGCTTGAGAGTAGATGCAGGGTTGATGTTTCCCTTGATGGCTATGCTTAGAACCAAGCTGCCTATTCCTGCTTTTTCTTAGGGGGTGGACTTCTGTGGAATAATTATTTGTGAGGGTTTTTTGAGAGAAAATTGTAAGTAATGCAGCACATGATGTTAGATATCCAATTAACAGAATTGGGGAGAATCAAAAAATTCTGGGGTTGGGCGGAGTATGGTGTCAGATTTTGTATGGTTTGATATGCATGATGTGGATGAAGTAGCTATTGCGTAAGATGTAGGTCGGGATACAAATATTAAGAGACTGAATAGATTCATGCAGAAGTGTGGAGGGTCATGACTGGTGCTTTGGTTGAGATTGGATTGCAAGTGTGGAACTCGAAAATGATCCTTGTAAGCTGGACAATGAAAAAATAATGCAGGGTGTGATCAATCCCGTTGGAAAAATAGCAGAATGGTAAGTATAGATGGAGTACAAGGGATGCATTTTAATCATGAGTTTTCATTGCTTTTGACCGTTTACTTCTCAATTAGGTAGTTCTGATGTTGTAAATATAACATTAAATGCTGCCAGTGTTATAGAGTTTTCCTGGTTATATTCTGCTGATATGTTATCAGATCTTGCTGCTTTTGTCAGTATGATTTAGGGCTGTTTCTGCTTGTAAAAACAAGAAATGCAGGTGCTGGTTTATAAAACAAAATACAGTGCTGGAGTAGTAATGTTACAAGATTTCGAGATTTTAAAAATCAAGTCTGCGATTTATCCCATCAGATAAAGCATAAAAAAGTTTGATTTGACACCTAATTCACTTTCATATCTTCAGTATTAAAAAGGTTATGGCCATTTTCATACTCGGAAATTAGCATCTTGTTCCCTTTTGCTTTTCCATTGACTTAACTGAAAAGCTGTGATCAAGGACAGTCAAAAGCCCATAACTTTCTTAAACATTAAGAAAATTAATGAAATTTTCAGTTATTATAGATTGAAGCATTCTGAAACAAATATGAAACAATCTTACTGGGATGACCTGAAATTAAAGCATATAATTAGTAAGTTACCTAATAGTAGCTAATTACAAAATTCAATTACTTGATCTAAACATCTATCCATTTCTTAAGAAAAAGTTAACATTTTTAATAGCCTGTGTCCAAATAATATTCACACAAGAATTCACAATATAACATGATTTTTAAATCTCATTGTCATTAATTTATAGGCCAAATGGAAGGAATTTAGTGTTAAATTCCTGTAAATTAATGGCCATTTAAATCATCTTGCGAGTGAGATTTTGTGGAACGCGATCGTTTGGAACGTTGCAGTGAATTTAAACCCCATATCGGCAGGAAAAACACCGCCGGTTCGTATATTTACATAATCACATTTTCGCCGATGAAATTTTGATTAAAGTAATCCTAAGAAGCAAGTTTATATGTAAAATAGACGACTTACCTTATGTTTTGTCCCGTACGTGAGATCCGTCCCGTTGTCGGCGTTGGAAGTAAATTTTTATTTTACTCCAGCAATTAAATTGTCCCGTGTTTTTTTTTTAAACTTCTGAGAACGCAAGTCGGAACGATCTTTCAGCATCAGGTAGTAGCCCGAGAAAATGTATCTCGAACAAGCAGGAGAAAACGGCATTTTAATCTCTTCCCCCGCTCAATGGGGCCAAAGTCGCGCACACGGCCAGTGAAAGAACTGCAGCGCCGCTGAAGGTAAGTTTTGTAACATACCTAGCTGGAGTAACTCAGCCGGTCATGCAGCATTCCCGGAGAACACGGATAGGTGATGTTTTGGGTCGGGTCCCTTCTTCAGACTAATTGCGATGGGAGAGGGAAGAAAGCTGGAAGAGAGGAGGGGCAGGACAAAGCCCAGCAAGCGATGGGTGGATACAGTCGAATTAAGTTTTTGATAGGCAGATGGTTGGACAAAGGCAAGGGATGAAAAGACTGATGGTGAGACATAAGGATAGTAGAGTTACAATTGTGGCCAGAAAATGAAATGGAGGGGGAGGAAGAAATGGTTGTGAGTCTGGGTGGGGCACAGGGAAGGGATGGAGGGAGGGCGGAATAGGAGGAGATGGGTGGGTTTTGCTAAGTTATCTAAAATTGGAGCATTCAATGTACATACTGTTGAGTTTTAAGCTACCCAGGCAGAATATGAGATGATGTTCCTCCAGTTTATGTTTGGCCTCACTCTGGCAATGGAGGAGGCACAGGGCAGAGAGGTATGTAAATGGGAAGAAATTAAAATGGTTAGCAACTGGGAGATCAAGTAGATGTAGGCGGACAGCCAGCGTTGGGCAAAATGATCACAGAGGCTGCGCTTGGCCCCCTTCCATTCTGCCTTAATTCCATCCTCTGGCTTTATAATTCACAACCTTTGTATCATTATCTCGCATCTTTAGAACTTGCATCTCTGGCCTTTGTTCAACCATCTGCTTATAAATTACCCCTGGCTTATGTTCTCCTGGAACTTGCCAGGAATTGACCTGTCCCTTACAGGGAAAACTTATTTCTCTCATTTCAGGAATTACAACAAAATTATGGATTACATTTTAAAGAATATTTTCGATATCTACAAATTAGAGATTATGTTAAATCAAATACACTGGATTTTAGGAATAAAAAGACAGAAATTTTAGATGAATGTTTAAATAAACATCCGAATACAGAGAAATTAATATCATATATTTATAATATTTTATTGGAAAATGATTTACCAAATACGGATAAATATAGACAAGCATGGGAAAATGAACTAGGTCAAGTAATCAGTAGAGAAGTATGGAATGAAAGTTTACAATATATACATCATTGTTCATTAAATGCTAGACACTCCTTGATACAATTTAAAGTTATACATAGATTACATCTCTCAAAGTCCAAATTAAATAGAATTTTCTCAAATGTGTCCGCAATATGCGATACGTGTCAACAATTAGAAGCTAATTTAACGCATTCATTCACAAAATGTATAAAAATCACTAATTTTTGGATAGAAATTTTTTAAGATAATCTCAATTGTAGTTAATGCAAAGTTGATTCCAGACTCAAAACTAATTATATTGGGAATATTGGAAACAAATCAGATATTAACAACACAACAAATAATTTTTATCGGTTATAGTTTAATAATTGGTAAAAAATTAATACTAAGATTTTGGAAAGGTCCTACTTCCCCCACAACTAAAATGTGGATTACAGAAATGTCGGAGACGTTACACTTGGAACGATTAAGGCTTGCCCTTATGGACAGGCTGGACCAGTTCAGAGGAATATGGTCTCCATTTATTGAATATTTAAAGGGTCAAGATGGTCCGGTTCGAAGCCATGACGGAAGCCTGAATGTATGAATGGATGAAGAATTATAGACAATAGATCATAAATATATCTCCATTGAAGAATATCTTGTTTAATACCCCACTCAATCAGTTTATCTCTCTTTTTTTCTTTTCTTTTTCCCTTTTTTATTTCCTACTGCTATAAAATAAAAAAAGAAAATTATAAAGTACAAATAAGATTGATTGTTAATTTTAAAAATATTAAGAATGTATGTGACGTTAATATTTTCTTTTGCTTTAACTGGATTTTATATTTCTTCTTAATATGTAATTACTTCTAATAAAAATATCTTACAAAAAAAAGGAATTGACCTGTCCCTCTTTTCCAGCTCTCTTATTTCCCCCCACCCCATCACAATCAGTCTGAAGAAGGGGTCTGACCCAATACATTATCTGTTCTCAAGAGATGCTGCCTGAGTTACTCCAGCAATTTTTTTTTTCTGTTTTTGCATGGACTATTACTTCTTGCTGTTATCCATCGGATTGTTTAGAAGGAATTGGTTCACAGAAAATAGTTTGACATTTGTGCACTAGAATTTGAACATGCAAATAAGTGGCAATCATTCAGTAATTAAACAACCTGGATATACCTGAATTTTCAGTTGATATGCAAACTTAAACTTGAATAATCGAGGTAAAGGAAATCATGGGATATTCAAATAATTTTGAAAATCTTTCTTGTGCCGTGTCAGGTGTTCATTCATCTTTGTGCTTCACTGGTCTTTGTGTCTCGACCAAGGTTCATGTTTTACAAACTCATAAGTCAGCATACTTGTGTCTCATTTGAATTATGTCTGGACTTGAGATTTGAGTTGTAAATTAATCTTCTTCAGTCTGGAATGCTTTTGGAAGTTTTCAATGTATAAGCCCTGCTTAGGTTGAGATTTCCTGTCTTGAATTCTCCAGTAAACAGTGCTTGCAGGTGTTTCTTATGGCAGGATAATTAGAGAATGATTTGGTCCATAGAGTAAGTTATTTCCCCAGTGGTTCTTAAAGTATTTTATCCTGGACACTTGTGTTTCTAGTCTTAATTTTTTCTCCTTGTAGCGTGACTCAGTAGTCAAGTTGGAATCTGCAACATTTAAGAATTAACATAAAATAGCACTTCCCAGCAAAACAAACGTGTTTCTCAAATTTCAATGTTGGTATATTGTTTAGAGACCACGTTATTACAATGTTTCTTAATTAATGAACAAGGCATCCTTCATTGCTCAGCGTGCTATGTTAACTAAACTCCACCATTTTTTTTCAGTACAATTAAAATCACTGTGCTCCTCTTTAAATATCTCCTTAGGATAACTACCTCTCCATATTCTTTCTGATCCTAACAACTGTTCTTCAATTTTGTGACATTCAGCCAGCATTGGCCACTTGAAGTAGTTGTTCAACAATAATTTTTAGCGCATGCTTCAGCTTTGGTGGAAAATGTCTTGGTGAATGTAGAAGTATGTGGCAAAGACTATGACCTGAAAACAATACTAAAAATGCTGGAAGTATTTGAATTGGGCACCATCTGTGGACAGAGAAGTAGTTCACATGATCTGTCGATGCTTTGGCATACTTGTTACAGAAACCTTGTTCTATGCTTCTGTTACATCGTACCTTGTTTATTCCAACTTACTTACCAAAATGGTGTGTCATTTTGCACACCATATAACAGAATGGTATTGGTATGATTATGCTGCTGGACTTGGCGTAAAGATAGGAGTTCAAATCTAATCATGTCAATAAATGAAATTTAATTCAATCACGTTAATAATCCTGCGGTTTTACATTGCATGGGAACAGGCTGTTCTTCCAAACTAATACACGCCAAACAAGACGCCTTTCTAGGCTGTCCCATTTGCCTGAAGAAGAGTCCTGAAACATCACCCATTCCTTCATTCCAGAGATGCTACTGTGCAAAATGAGTAACTCCAGCATTTTGTCTATCTTCGGTTGAAACCAGCATCTGCAATTCCTTCCTACCCATTTGCTTGTGTTTGGTACATGTTCCTCTAAATCTTTCGCATCCATGTACCTGTTCTAAACTATTTTTCCAAGTCACGTCCTTGCCCCACTCTTCGTGGCCTACCACTGGATCGGAGCGGCCTATCCTACCGGGGACCGGACCAGAGCTTCGGCAGCGGTGGTGCGGCACTGGATTCACCACGGAGCAGGCAATACCTACCTGGATTGCCGTTTGGAGCTCCGGAGTGTTGGGCCGCTGCTCCAACATCGCGGAGCTGTGGTTCGCGGAGCTCCCAGCACGGGCGACGCTGACTGACATCGCGGAATCCCTGGGACCCTTTACCAAGGGCTGCCAGCGTGAATCTCCCGCTGGCGCGGCCTGGGGACTTCGGGAGCTGCAGACTCCAGTGGGAAGCAGCCGTTTTGGAGGTCCAAGCCACTGAGGTTGGCCTCCCGTTCCGACGTCGGAGTGCCAACATCCTGGCGAGCGGGCCTGGGCGGTGGGCTGCCCGTAGCGGCGACTGCGGAGGGCTCCGGAGGCCCCGACCACGGGTGAACATCGAGGAAGATGACTGACTGGTGCCTTCCCTCACAGTGGGAAACGTTTGATTCTGCTGTGTGGGGATGTTTTATGTTGAACTCTATCATGTGTGTTCTTTATTTTATTGTATGGCTGTATGGTGATCACATTTCATTGTGCCAACTGGCATATGACAAATAAATGTATATTGTATCTAAAAATTGTAATATTACCTGCTACCACTTTCTGTACAGCTTATATGTATATATGTATATATGTATGTATGCGTATGTGTATATGTATAGCTACCACCTATTATTTTTCGTCTGAAACCCCCATAAATCTTTTCCCTCTCACCTTAAACCACTGCTGTCAAGTTTTAAACTCCTCTGCCCTGGGGAAACCCTATTTATGGCCTTCATTTTATACCCCCTCAAGGTTACTCCTCACCTTTGCTTCTCTGAAGGCAAAACAGACCAAGCCTATACAATCTTCTTATAACTGAAGCCCTGTGGTCTAGCTGACCAAAGTGCAAGCTCCCTTGTCATTTTTATGTTTCAGTGGGGTGCTGAAGGTATTGTTTGCTCTTGTTTCACTTCTTATTTGAACAGGTAACCAATCAAGTAATCAACAAAATTGAAAATACAATCATTCATGACTTAATTTCCAATTTTCCCACGTTGATTTTGGCTTATGTATTGAGAAACTTTTTCTGTTCTCCATGGTTAATGATGGAACAGCCAGTTACAATTCCCTGAACTCTTTCTAATGATCTTTCCAAAGCTGCACTAAGATGTGGTTTATCTGATAACGGCAATTAGTATTTGTTTGCCACATCTATTGCCACTTCTTACTTGTGGGCACCTCAAAATGTACTTTTCAGATGATGTTTAATGAATTCCTATACAGATTATCAGTGGTGCATTATTTAAAATCATTTCCACAGTAAATGTTTCAGTTTTATGCAATGGTATTAGGATAATAAACTGATAAGTTTTTATGAAAAGTTATTTTGTGATTCTTTGTGGGATGATTCACTGAGAGCCATCCCCAAGAAAGCTTACGGTCAGTTTCTTAAAATAAATTTCAAGGAATTGGTGGAATGAACAATAAAACAACACAAAGACCACAGTTCTCCTCAGATGTCTTTTTTCCCCTTCAGCACAGGCTCCTTGCTTCTTGCAGGATCCATACACATCTTGTAGCATCCTAACCAGTAAAGCCTTTAAGTCATGTGGGTTTGGCATGGAGGGCAGCAGAACTATTTGATGGTACACAAAAGGCTGGAGAAACTCAGCGGGTGCAGCAGCATCTAAGGAGCGAAGGAGATAGGCGACGTTTTGGGTCGAGACCCTTCTTCAAACTATTTGATGGTTGCCTATGGGGGTTGAAAAAAGTTGAGGATTTACAATCAACTGGAAGTGCAGAAACAAAGATTGAAGATTGTAGTTTTGGAAAGATGACAGAGATAAGGAAAAGAATGATTGTTGAGAATGTTAATTATATCATTACTGGTTTTAAAGACAAAATACTACATGTTGAATGATTTAAAGTGAAAGGTGAAGTATTTTCAATTGGACTAATCAATTAGCAGTTATAATTTTATGGGTAAAGGATTAGTTTCCGTACATCTTCTACAGAATGCTGTCTGCACCAGGTCTGTTCTCTTTCTTCAAATTCCAGCAAATCAAATTGTTTAGACTACAAAACCAACTCTTCAATGCAGATTTCTGCGATGCATGCAAAATTGTTTAATTCTCCCATCGTAAGGCATTCTTGGGAAAATAATCTAGAAAGAAAATCAAAGAATACAGTAATATACTGATCTTCTGCCTAGCTATTTGGAAATGTTGACGGTTGCTCATCTGACTCACCAGGTGATGGTTCCCCCACACTTTATACTTATTAGGCCCCTAACATCTGTCTAAATTTGCTGGGTTCAGTGGATTTTATTTTAACACCGTGTAACATTTTTTTAAGAAAATAGATTTGAAAATGTGTAGGGGTGTCTGTAGTATTCAATAGTTCAGAGAATCTGCTAGTCTGGCTCCACGAAGATTATGAAACGGTTTCACTGTGCACTAGTTCTTTATTGAGAATGATGTTGAGTATAGAGTGTTGGCAAAATAGAACATTAGCACAAAATGTTAATATTTTAGATACTCATAGACACTTGTACGTTCTCCCCGTAACCTGCGTGGGTTTTCTCTGAGATCTTCGGTTTCCACCCACACTCCAAAGACATGTGGGTTTGTAGGTTAATTGGCTTGGTATAAATGATAATTGTCCCTGATGTGTGCAGGATAGTGTAAGTGTGCGGGGATCGCTGGGTGGTGCGGACTCGGTGGGTTGTAGGGCCTGTTTCCTAAACTAAACTAAATCTGTATCTCTAAACTAAACTAAAACACGAATGCACTGATGAAATCCATTTGGTCCATCTTTGTCGACCCATCTATTCTATAGTGAAATAGCATAATAGCCATGGAGGCATTCTTATTTTGTAATGTTATCCTTCCAAACCTGCAGAAAGAAATGTATATAGTAAATCATTTGAGCATACAAAGTCATTTTGTATGCTTAAATGATTTACTAGATAGAATTTTTCAGGACTTAAGGTAGTTGCTCACATGTTTTCAACCCCCTTTTGCAAGTAAATGCTATAATCAGATTGTTTGCATTTGGATTGCATGAACTTGTAATTTAGCATGCTGCGACATCAACCATTTTTTCCCTGTAATTATGGCATTATGCAATTCTCAGTTTCTGAATTTGTTGAAACAAATGTTTTTGAGTTTTCTCGCAGCTCATCAGATTTTAGTATATGCTGATAATTGCAATAAGCACACCTTGGAAATCAAAAGCTATTACCTTTCATATAAAAAGGTAACATTTTATTTACAGTAGAGTTCAGCAACCATATAACATGCATGGAACAATACAGCATAGGAACTGGCCCTTTGGCCCAACAATGTTAACACTGAATATGATGGCAGGTTAAACTATTCTCCTCTGCCTGTGCTTCATCTATATCCTTCCATTTCCTGCAAATTCATATGCTTATCTAAAAGCCTCTTAAATGCAACCCTTGGCAGTGCATTCACAGAACCCATCATTCTGTGTAACAAAAAGCTTGCCCTGCATATCTCTCTTGAAGATATGTCTCTGGAAGACATTTAAAGACTGCATGGATGAACTACAAAAATTGTTCATCCCAGTTTGGCAAAAGAATAAATCGGGGAAGGTAGTGCATCCATGGATAACAAGGGAAATCAGGGATAGTATCAAAGCAAAGGATGATGCGTACAAAGTAGCCAGAAAAAGCAGCATACCAGAGGAATGGGAGAAATTCAGAGACCAGCAGAGGAGGACAAAGGGCTTAATTATGAAAGGAAAAATAGATTATGAAAGAAAACTGGCAGGAAACATAAAAACTGACTGCAAAAGTTTTTATAGATATGTGAAGAGAAAGAGATTAGTTAAAACAAATGCAGGTCCCTTGCAGTCAGAAACAGGTGAGATGATCATGGGGAACAAGGATATGGTGGACCAATTGAATAACTACTTTGGTTCCGTCTTCACTAAGGAAGACATAAATAATCTGCCGGAAATAGCAGGGGACCGTGGGTCAAAGGAGGAGTTGAGTGAAATGCAGGTTAGTCGGGAAGTGGTGTTGGGTAAATTGAATAGATTAAAGGCTGATAAATCCCCAGGGCCAGATAGGCTGCATCCCAGAGTACTTAAGGAAGTAGCTCCGGAAATAGTGGATGCATTAGTGATAATTTTTCAAAACTCTTTAGATTCTGGAGTAGTTCCTGAGGATTGGCGGGTAGCAAATGTAACCCCTCTTTTTAAGAAGGGAGGGAGAGAGAAAACGGGGAATTACAGACCAGTTAGTCTAACATCGATAGTGGGGAAACTGCTAAAGTCATTTATTAAAGTTGGGATAGCAGCACATTTGGAAAGTGGTGAAATCATTGGACAAAGTCAGCATGGATTTACGAAAGGTAAATCATGTCTGACGAATCTTGTGGAATTTTTTGAGAATGTAACTAGTAGCGTGGATAAGGGAGAACCAGTGGATGTGGTATATCTGGACTTCCAGAAGGCTTTCAACAAGGTCCCACATAAGAGATTAGTATACAAACTTAAAGCATACGGCATTAGGGGTTCAGTATTGATGTGGATAGAGAACTGGCTGGCAAACAGGAAGTAAAGAATAGGAGTAAACGGGTCCTTTTCACAATGGCAGGCAGTGACTAGTGGGGTACCGCAGGGCTCAGTGCTGGGACCCCAGCTATTTACAATATATATTAATGATCTGGATGAGGGGATTGAAGGCAATATCTCCAGGTTTGCAGATGACACTAAGCTGGGGGGCAGTGTTAGCTGTGAGGAGGATGCTAGGAGACTGCAAGTGACTTGGATAGGCTGGGTGAGTGGGCAAATGTTTGGCAGATGCAGTATAATGTGGATAAATGTGAGGTTATCCACTTTGGTGGCAAAAACAGGAAAGCAGACTATTATTTAAATGGTGGCCGATTAGGAAAAAGGGGAGATGCAGCAAGACCTGGGTGTCATGGTACACCAGTCATTGAAAGTAGGCATGCAGGTGCAGCAGGCAGTGAAAAAATCGAATGGTATGTTAGCTTTCATAGCAAAAGGATTTGAGTATAGGAGCAGGGAGGTTCTACTTCAGTTGTACAGGGTCTTGGTGAGACCACACCTGGAGTTTTGCATACAGTTTTGGTCTCCAAATCTGAGGAAGGACATTATTGCCATAGAGGGAGTGCAGAGGAGGTTCACCAGACTGATTCCTGGGATGTCAGGACTGTCTTATGAAGAAAGACTGGATAGACTCGGTTTATACTCTCTAGAATTTAGGAGATTGAGAGAGGATCTTATAGAAACTTACAAAATTCTTAAAGGGTTGGACAGGCTAGATACAGGAAGATTGTTCCCGATGTTGGGGAAGTCCAGGAGAAGGGGTCACAGCTTAAGGATAAAGGGGAAATCCTTTAAGACCGAGATGAGAAAGACTTTTTTCACTCAGAGTGGTGAGTCTCTGGAACTCTCTGCCACAGAGGGTAGTTGAGGCCAGTTCATTGGCTATATTTAAGAGGGAGTTAGATGTAGCCCTTGTGGCTAAGGGGATCAGAGGGTATGGAGAGAAGGCAGGTACGGGATACTGAGTTGGATGATCAGCCATGATCATATTGAATGGCGGTGCAGGCTCGAAGAGCCGAATGGCCTACTCCTGCACCTAATTTCTATGTTAAACGTAACCTCTCTCATTTTAAAGCTATGCCCACTAGTCTTTATAAAACTTCCACCGTGGGAAAGGGATTTGACTATTCACCATGCCTATGCCCTTTATAATTTTATATACTTTGATCAGGTCTCCTCAGCTCGAGAAAAAAATAATCCAAGTTTATCCAGCCTTTTGGTAAACCGCTTCACCCTCCCCAGAGCTTCCAGTAATCCTTGCTGCAATGGGGCAATAGAACTACACGATGCTCCAAATACAGCCTAACCTAAGATTTAACCAAAGCCCCACCATTACTACCTGACTCTTATACACAATGTTCTATCCAATAAAAGCAGGGATATAAGTGCCTTCTTTACCACTCTATTTACTTGTTGCTACTTTCAGCGAGTTCTGGAATTGTTCTTCAACCATGCTGTTAAGGGCCCTGCCATTAGCAGTATAATTTCCCCTTGCATTCAACTTCCCAAAATGTAATATTTCTCACTAGCTTGGATTAAACACCATCTGCCATTTCTCCACCCATGTCTGTAATTGATCTACATTTCACTGTATCCTTTAACATTTGTCTTCACTGAACACAACTCTAGCAACATTGGTGTCAACTGTAAGCTTACTAACCAACCGGTGGTCCACATTAGCTTCCAACTCATTTATATATACTTGCGGAACACCGCTGGTCACCGACGTCCAGCCAGAATGACATCCTTTCACCACTTCCCTCAGTCTTCTTTGTGTGTTCTCAGTTCTAAATCTAAACTATCAAGCCACTCTGGATCACGTGTATTATTTTTTTGGTTATGTCTATCATGGGAAACTTTATCAAATGCTTTACTAAAATCAATGCAGATAACATATGCTGCCTATTCAATCAATCACCTTAATTACCTCTTCAACCTCTAACTTTGTAGGACATGACCTGCTGCATTCAAAGACATGCTGTGCTAATTATCCCATCTCTTCCAAATGTGAGAGAATCTTCTCTAATAGCTTCTCTATCACTGAAGTGAGCTCGCTGGCCAACAATGTTCTGTTTATCTTTAGTTCCCTTCGTAAAGGAACAACATTGGCTACTCTCCAGTCCTCTGTAACTACATAAATAGTTTGAGCTGTTTGGATGTTTGCTGCTGTGGTTAGAGGTTCCTGCTGGCAAATTCTAATTGATTATTGTTGAGTCACGACATTTGGTGACGGGTATTCCTATGCTTGGAAGAAAATTGTCGGCTGGATAATTCTTGCTTTGCTTTTGTACGCTTCTGTTTTCTGTCAGTGATGATGTCACTGTGTATGAAATTCAGTTGTAGACTATTTGTTTATTAAATTCAGTTGCCTCTGGATTCAGTTGCCTCCATTTTCCTGGATGGTTAAAGCTCCAATAACAGTCAAGGCGCAACATCCAGGACAATGCCTGCTTGATTGACATCCATTCCTTGTACTGTCAGTGTGACTACAGTGCATGTCATCTACAAAATGCATTGTCGTTACTCAAACCATCACAAAGGATAAGGACAGCTGAGGAATGGAAACAGCACCATCTGCAGGTTTCCCTCCATGTTGCAAACCATCCTGATTTGGAAATAAATTATTTCTTCCTTCATGGCTTGATGAAAATACTACAACTCCTACCGGAACAGCATTCTATAAGATTTGTATCAACCACTTAACAACTTCTCCAGATGAACAATAGAAAGCTTACTATTGGGATGACTTGGCTTGGTAACCACTCTGCCATGAACGTGAGACATTGCAGTTATTATTGTCACCCAGCCCATCATACAGACAAGCCTTTGTCTTCATCGACTCATCTACATTTAACCTGCCTCGGAAAAGCATCCGAGGTATTCAAGGACCTTTTCACGCTAGTCATCCCCTCCTGTCAGGGAGATGCTTCTTCCCCACTATTATTGGAGTACTGAGTGGTCCAACCGTAAACTGGAGTATGGCCCAGATCTTCCAATTTGCCTCATTGTGAATACTTGCTCTGTTATCTAATGCTGTACCACGGTATTCTGCACTCTGGTAATTTTCTCTTTGCATTACCTGTTGTGTGTGGTTTGATTGTACTCGTGTATAGCATGATATGATGTAATTGATTAGTCCTCTTCCTATATCAATACCAATCTATCAGTATTGAAAATGGGTGCATACCATCCTGTTGAGCATCTGCTTTCAAATAGATTTATTAATTGCAATTAACCAATGCACATATTAAAATGGTAACCAACAGATAGGTCACATTAGATTTGATCTGTCTCAGTTGCAGTTACTTGATGGCAACGTATTACTAGTGTTGATTGTTGAACAGTGACTGAGACTTGTGAAATGCCGAACCTGGTGTATTTAGTATTGGATGTAAAAAGATGACCTTGACTTTTATCCTGTGCCGCGTTAAACATTGTGTCAAGTGATTGACTGGTGTCTGGCTTGTGAACAAGGATCCTGACCATAAACTGTTCTGTTGTACTGAACTCTAGGTCCCTTAAATGCTACAATTTTACAAAAAATCCAAATGCTACTGAGAAAACTTCAATGTTTTGTACTAAATTTTAGATTTTGAATTTGTCTTTGAAATTTGTTTTGAACACACAACCTTGTGACTCAGTTGAGTGCTACGACAAATAATGATTGATGCATGCAGTACGCTAATTTGTTTAGCTCCCATATCAGCAGTGAAAGTAATGGTATATCTGAACAAAATATGAGAAAATTGGCAGGGATTTTAAACAGTAAGTGAAGGACTTTTGAAAAGTTTGATTCTAGTTAGTTTAATTTTTTATGCATTTATTATAGGAGCAATGTAGCTATTTATGCCATGTCCCTGTGATAAGAAGTTTAGTTTAGAAATACAGCATGATACCACCTTCAGCCCTCAGTCCATGCCGACCACACAAGTTCTATCATATCCCACTTTCTCATCCATTCCATACACACCAGGGACAATTTAGAAAGGCCAATTAACCTATAAATCCACACGTCTTTGGGATGTGGGGGGGGAAACGAAAGCACCCGGAGGAAATGCACGGTCACAGGGAGAACATGCAAACAGCTCTATGCAGAAAGCACCCGAGGTCAGGATTGAACACTGGTCTCTGCAGTTGTGAGGCAGCAGCTCTACCAGCTGAACCATTGTGCTGCCCAGATGAACACTTTCAAGAATTATTTAAGAAGGGACTGCAGATGCTGGAAAATCGAAGGTAGACAAAAATGCTGGAGAAACTCAGCGGGTTAGGCAGCATCTATGGAGCGAAGGAAATGGGCAACGTTTCGGGTTTTGACCCGAAACGTTGCTTATTTCCTTCGCTCCGTAGATGTTTTTGTCTACCTTCGTTTTTCCAGCATCTGCAGTCCCTTCTTAAATAATTCTTGAAAGCGTTCATCATCTGCAGTCCCTTCTTAAATAATTCTTGAAAGTGTTCATCATCTGGGCAGCACAATGGTTCAGCTGGTAGAGCTGCTGCCTCACAACTGTGGAGCTGCTACCTCACCCGCTGAATTTCTCCAGCATTTTTGTCCACCTTCAAGAATTATTTAATCAGTTAATCACCCTTCTTGAGTCATGCTAAGTTAAATTATGTTACTACTTTAATAAACACATTCAATATATTTAATAGAAAAACGAGTAACTGCCAATGCTCGTTTACCAAATGGATCTCAACGTATTGGATTGATAGGTGATGTTTTTGGTCAGGACCCTTCTTCAAACTGATGTTGTATGTGGAGAAAGATGAAGAGGTAGGGGGGGCGAGCAATTGAAGTGTGCCAGTCAGGTTGGCCTTGTACCACAAAGCAGCATGGTTGCATTTCACCTTTGGTAGAAGTGGCTACTAATGCAGTTCTTGTGGATTCACTATCCCATCGTCATGCTGAGGACACCCTCTGTTATGTGACACTAAAGTTTATGCTAAGTGGTATAGACACCGATCAAATCTGGCAGCTCAAAACTGCGCATCCATAAGTCACTGTCTGCTATCATCGTCATCAAAGTGTATACCACCACAACACCACGCCACAACACCTGCCCTATCCCTCATTCTCCCATTGCTAGTAAGGCACGGGATCAACCCAGCTTCAGTGAGGGGATGCCAGATCAGTACCAGACACCTAAAATTCAAGGGTTAACAGCCGAGAATTATTGCAGCACAGGACTAAAGAACATAAAAAGCATTCGAGGGGAATAAGAGTTAAATGATCTCAACCTATGGATCAGGTTGAAGGACTGCAACTCTGCATTATTATCATGAATTATGGTGGACAGTTATTTGACAGGAGAGGGTAATCCTGAGAATATCCCCATCCTCATTGATCTCAGTGTGTGAATGCTAAAGGTGAGATTAAAGCATTCACTACCACACTCAACCAGAAGTTCTGAACAGATGGTCCATTTTGGGTTTGCTTGCGATCCTATATGTGATATCAAGAAATTGCTGAAAACACTTTGTCCAACAAATACAATAGAGCTGGGAAACAGCCCAGCTGTCTAACTGAAGATGTGCACCAGAGCAACCTGTATTTCTATTCAAGCTGTTCCAGTACAGTTTCAAACTGGCATCTGTTGGAAACTAGCCTAGGTATGTCCTGTCTCCAATTCAGAATAAATCTAATTGAGGCTAAATATCGCCCAATCTGTTTCCACTCACTCAACCAGCCACAGAGAAACACAATGTCATTGACAGTGATATTGTGTGACATAGTACAAAGCCAGGCCCTTCGGCCCAACGCCCATCGTGACCAAGGTGCCTTCCTGAGCTGGTCCCAATATGACTCATGATCCTCTAAATCTTTCCTATCCATGTAACTGTTGAAATGTCTCTTAAACAGTCTATCTAGGACTTGCTTCTACAACTTCCTCTGGCAGCTCATTCCTATTCCCACCAGCCTCTGTGTGGGGATTAAAAAAAAAATCAGAAATGCACTCTGCACTGATGGATGTTGCTTCCTTACCCTTGTGAAATGCCAAGTAGCATCCTGGACGTCAGTGAATTGTGGCTCATCCACGCTGAGGCCCAATCTTGCACTACTTAATTGGATGAGCCAATTTTGTTTCACAAGTGACATCACACTCATATCAATCTAACACAGACAAAACATGGGCCTTGTAAATGAATTTCTGGGCCAATATATCAACAACTATGGGAAAGCTACAGAAATTGAAAGTAGAAAAACATGTTAGTTCTTAAACCTTCTTCATAATGTAGCCGGACCTAATTTTTTGGATCAAATGAGGTTGTGGAACAAGAACAGTAACCATAATGCTGAATGTAGTTCTACAGCATTGTAGTGATACTGTTACAGAGTGCAGAATAGCTCACACGAGGACCCTTGAATAGTCTGATAACATTTGGGGGGGGGGGGGGGGCTATTCCTGAATCTGGTGGTACATGCTGTTAAGCTATCTTCTGCTGGATGGAAAATGAGATATGAGGAGAGAAGTTGGAATGACTGGGGTGAAATGGTCCTTGATTATGTTGGCTGCTCTCCCAATACAGTGTAAATAAAGTGTTGATGGTGGAGAGGCTGGCTTGTGAAATATATTGGCATTATGAGCAGAGCTGTTGTCAATCCAAGCTGTGATGTATCCCGATAGAATGCTTTTAGTTATAAAACTTCCATTGCTCTCCATTCTAGCAAGTGAATACATTTGAGTCTGCATCCATTTGTAGCTTCTAAAGGCCATCTTTGTCATTCAGCTTGCATTTTATGTCAGTGAGCTGAGGAGTAACTTCAAAAAAGTGAACTCTTATTATCCCAGGATCTGTCGCCCATATCTTTCACAATGGCAAGTGTTGGTTTTGCCAGGGTTACGTGTTCTTGACCACTACCCAATCAAGCCTTAATCAAAGTGCTGAGTTCCAGAGATAAGGTGAGAGTGATTGCTCGCCATATCAAGGAGCCCAGGTCAAACAGAAGTTAGTAGCCATCAAAGAGAAAACATTTGCATGGTTGGAGTCATTTTTCATAAGGGACCCTTCTTCGTTCTAAAGGGTCTGACGTCTCAACCCGAAACGTCACCCATTTCTTCTCTCCAGAGATGCTGCCTGACCTGCTGAGTTACTCCAGCATTTTGTGTCTATCTTCAGTTTAAACCAGCATCTGCAGTTCCTTCCTATTCATATTTCAAACATTGTTGTTTTAATTTCAGCTACATGTATACTACTGGCTCCAAAAGCATATCAAAGGCTCACTATCCTGTGGCTAACGACAAACTGTTGTCATCCCAAAACCTTTTCCTATATGATAGAATATTCATCACTTGCCTAGATTTGTACACTCAGTAATTTGACACCATCCAGAGCTGCTAGATTGACATTCCATCAACCACCCTTAGCATTCTATCCTCCAACACTAGTTGACAATGCTGCAGTTGTACTCTTTATGAACCATACTGTCTGAGTGTGCATCTCTACCACGGGGCAGCAGGTACCCAACCAGCTCCAGTTGTCCTTTTTAAGATGCAAGCAATTCTGAGTTGGATGTCTATTGTCAACTTTTCATTGTAACTGTCCATATCCTAGAACTCCCTCTCATGTAGCACTGTAGGAACACCAGGTCCACAAGGAGTCGTGGTAATTCAAAGAAGAGTCTCCCTACCTCTTTGAGGAGAATTAGGATGTGTTATCAATTATCAATGCTGGACTTGCCATTGGCAACTACAGTGCCCTCCACAATGTTTGGGACAAAGACCCATCATTTATTTATTTGCCTCTATACTCCACAATTCGAGATTTGTAATAGAAGAAAATCACATATGGTTAAAGTGCACATTGTCAGATTTTAATAAAGGCCATTTTTATACATGTAGAAATTATAGCAGTGTTTATACATAGTCTCCCCCTCTTTCTCCCCCCCCCCCCCCCCCCCCCCCCCCCCCCCCAACCAATTTCAGGGCACCATAATGTTTGGGACACAGCAATGTCATGTAAATGAAAGGGGTCATGTTTAGGATTTTGTTGCATATCCTTGGCATGCAGTGACTGCTTGAAGTCTGCGATTCATGGACATCACCAGTTGCTGGGTGTCTTCTCTGGTGATGCTCTGCCAGGCCTGTATTGCAGCCATCTTTAGCGTATGCTTGTTTTGGGGGCTAGTCCCCTTCAGTTTTCTCTTCAGCATATAAAAGGCATGCTCAATTGGGTTCAGATCGGGTGATTGACTTGGCTACTCATGAATTGACCCTTTTTTAGCTTTAAAAAACTCCTTTGTTGCTTTAGCAGTATGTTTGGGATCATTGTCTTGCTGTAGAATGAACCACCGGCCAATGAGTTTTGAGGCATTTGTTTGAACTTAAGCAGATAGGATGTGTCTATACACTTCAGAATTCATTATGCTAAAACCATCAGCAGTTGTATCATCAATGAAGATAAGTGAGCCAGTACCTTCAGCAGCCACACATGCCCAGGCCATAACACCCCCACCACTGTGTTTCACAGATGAGGTGGTATGCTTTGGATCTTGGGCAGTTCCTTCTCTCCTCCATATTTTGCTCCTGCCATCACTCTGATATAAGTTGATCTTTGTCTCATCTGTCCACTAAACCTTTCTCCAGAACTGGTTGTTCTTTTAAATACTTCGATTAGATTTCTTTATTGTCATTCAGACCTTTCGGTCTGAACGAAATTGTTACCATGCAGTCATAACATATAATAAAAAAAACCAAAACACACAATAAACACATATTTAACATCCACCACAGTGAGTTCACCAGGCACCTCCTCACTGTGGTGGAAGGCAAAAGTTTTAAGTCATTGTCTTCATCCCTCCTAGTTCTCCCTCTGCGCTGAGGCGATCCAGGCCTCCGCCACCGCTGGAGCACCGCAGCTCTAAGCCGGGCCGCCGCTGGAGCCCCGCAGCTCTAAGCTGGGCACCGCCGCCGCTCCGGAGCACAGACGGTGCAGCATCTAAGCTGGGACACCGCAGCTCCAAACCAGGGCCGCCGCCACAGCTCCGCCATTAGGCCTCAGCACAGACGGTGACGGGGGACACGCTTTCTTTCTTCTTATCCCCCCCAAAGGAAGATGTCTGCACACTGTGGATAGATTCAATCTAGTGCCGGTAAAAAAATCAACTACGAGAACTTCTTCCCTGCAATCTGAAATCACATGCATGAAGCAGTATAAAATGGATCTGCTCAATGTTAGATCATTAACCAGCAAGACTTTTCTCATCAATGACATAATATCTGAAAATCTACATGTTATTTTTTTGGTAGAGACATGGTTGCACATTGATGGAGTGTCAACACTTACTGACGCTTGCCCACCTAACTATAATTTCCTCCAATCTGTCAGGAAAAGTGGAAGGGGAGGAGGGTTTAACTCATTTTTACAAAGGATTTTATGTGCACAGAGGGAGATTTTATGTGCACCTTGGGAGATTCTGTTCTTTTGCATATCTTGCCATTAACCTTAAAACAGATGAGACTGCTCACTCTAACATCGTACAGACCACCCAGACAGCTATCTTTGTTCAATTTAGAATTCTCTGAATTGATCTCACTGGTCATAATGAGATATGACAGAGTGATTTTAAATGGAGATTTTAACATTCATGTAAACAAACCTCAAGGTGACAGAGTTTCTGAGCTTACTTGACACGCTCGACTTTACTCAACATGTAAATGAGGCCACTCAGAAACATGGAAATACACTGGACCTGGTGATATCCCGAGGGCTAAAAATTGATAAGATCCTGGTGTCTGATATTACTGTTTCTGACCATTACTGTGTGTTTTTGGATGCGTTTTTAAAGTTGTTTAGGCGCCCTTTGAAGTCTACATGTAAAAGGCGCTTTTTAGATTTTGCAGCAGAACTAAAATATTCTGAGCTTGTAAGTACATTCGTTCTTCTCACCTAGGGAGATTCTGTTGAGAAAATAATAAAAGCTTTTAACAATAACCGAGCAACGACACTTGATAAAGTTGCACCTCTCAAGATTAAAAGGAAAGTAAGGGTTAAAACATCTCCATGGTTAAATAACTCTGTTCATACGTTTAAAAGAAATCATGTAGAGTAGCCGAAAGAAAGTGGAGAAAAACAGGACTAGATGTACATGTTGGCATCTATAAAGAAATCTTTGCTACTTATAATAATGCTGTAAGATCTGCAAGGAAGACCCATTTTTCTCAAATTATCGGAGAAAGTGGTGGAAATAGTAAGATTTTGTTCTCCCCCATTGACAGATTACTCTGCTTCAATCCCTGATTTTTCAAGCCAAGCTTCTGCTGAAAAATGTGAGCTGTTTGCCGATTATTTTAAAGATAAGGTTCAGAGCTGGTATCCCTTTAGATTCTACTGTCCTCTGCTGCCGACCTAGTAAGGCGCAGGCAAAAATGAGCAGTTTCATAAGTATTTCTATCTCAGAACTTTGTAAAATTGTGGCTGTGAGCAATTCCATTACAGGTCATTTCAATGTGGTTCCTACAAAGTTTTTAAAGAATGTTTTTAACAGTTTATCCAGTTTTGTTCTTACAATTATAAACATCTCCCTTGAGACTGGAATTTTCCTAGATACTTAAAGCCGTTGTCATAAAGCCTCTGTTAAAGAAACCCAATTTAGACAGTGGGCTACTGAGTAATTACAGACCCATATCAAATTTATCCTTTATCAGCAAGGTACTGGCGAAAGTGGAGAAAGCACAGGCATCCTCCATATAGGTAATAGCACCCTGAAGGCACCCATGGTCAGCCATGACTAAGAACTGGAGAAAGTTGTATTCTACGAAATACAACACTTTCTGAATCAAAATGACATTTTAGAGAAATTTCAATCTGATTTCAGAGCAAATTACAGCATTGGGACTGCCCTGATAAAAATAGTCAGTGACCTTAGAGTTAGCACTGACGAGGACAAAGTCTCAGTGCTGATCCTCTAATGCCCCTGTCCCACTTAGGAAACCTGAACGGAGTCCTCTGCTGACCTTACCCACGACCCAAGGTTTCCATGAGGTCGCCGGAGGTTTTGGTCATTCTCCCTAATGGTCGAAAGTGATTTCTGTGTGGTCGAGGCCTCCTAGGTTGCTTTGATTGTTTCACCATAATCAAAACCGCCCTCCACTAAAAATACGTTGCCGTTTTGTCGAAGCCAGGTCGCTATTTACTTACAGGCAGTCGAAGTCCATCTCCTTCGCTGACTGGCCATTTTGTTTGGCTTATTGGAGTTTCACGACCTAGAAGACCCACCGGTAGGTAAAATGCCCTGACCCGTTACTCTTTTCCTTGTATATGCTTCCTCTAGGAGGAGTTATCAGACAGCATAATGTACATTTTCTAAGTTATGCTGATGACACTCAGTTATGCCTCTCTGTCGAACCCACTGATGCAAATGCCTTAAGTTCTTTGACCTCCTGCCTACTTTCCATTTTTTTTTAAATGGATGAATGCTAACTTTCTTAAACTCAAGGATGACGAGACAGAAATGTTATTACTTGGATCAAAACCCAAGAGAAATATTATTCGGTAAGCTGGGAAATTTGATTGCCTATGTCAAACAAGAAGTCACAAGGCTGGAGGTAAAAATTGACAAAGATCTTAATTTTAAATCTCACATAAATAAGGTAACAAAGTGTGCTTTCTATCACCTCAGAAATATTGCTGAAGTACGGCCTTTCTTAACTCAACATGACTGTAAAAAACTCATACAACGTTTCATATCAAGCAGATGATTACTGGAATGCCTTACTTACCGGTCTGCCTTCAAAATCCACCAACAAGTTACAGCTCATTCAAAATGCCGCAGCCCGGCTCTTAACAAATAACAAGAAAAGGGAACATATGATCCAGTATTATATTCCCTTCATTGGCTCCCTGTGAGATCCAGGATAGACTAAAAGGACCTCCTCCTTGTCTATAAAGCCCTAAATGGCTTAGGAGCAGCATACTTTACAGAGTCCCTCCTTCCCTATGCCCCTACCCGAGTGCTCGGGTCTTCTGATGCTGGCCTGTTAGCCACTCAATGCCGCAGCAATAAGAAAATTGGTGAAGTTTCATTTACCCCCCCCCCCCCCCCCCGCCCAAAAGCTGTGGAATACCCTACCCCGGGCCATGAGAGACGCCCACTCAGTTGACATTTTTAAACGGCAGCTAAGACTTTAATCAAGCTTTTAACTGATTTTACTTTCTTTGTCCTTTTACACTCTCAATTTTACATTTTATATTGTTATATAAATCTGTGCTTTTCATAGTGTTCTTACTGTTTTAAATTGTATTTTTGTTTCGACCTGTGTCTATGTGGAAACCTCTTTGGGTTGCATTCAATTGTATGAAAAGTGCTATGCAAATAAAGTTATTATTATACAAATAAAGTTATTATTAAAAGCTTCCAAAGGTGATGGAAGGACTGAAGGAAAGACTAGGTGCTGAGAGCTCTCATTACATTAAAGGAGGCAATACACCTGAGCAATTACAAACACCTGTGAAGCCATGTGTCCCAAACATTATGGTGCCCTGAAATGGGGGGGACTATGTGTAAACACTGCTGTAATTTCTACATGGTGAAACCAAAATGTATAAAAACGGCCTGTAATAAAATCTGACAATGTGCATTTTAACCACGTGTGATTCTTTATATTACAAATCTCAAATTGTGGAGTACATGGGTAAATAAATAAATGATGGGTCTTTGTCCCAAACATTATGGAGGGTACAGTAGATCACAAAATAAATGAATAAAACTTATGTCGCCATTCCTTAAAAATTAGTCTGTTTATCCAAATACACCTATTAAACTTTGCAGTAATGTTTTAGTAATCTGCAAATAAATGGCCACAAATAACATATTTCACTTGTGTTTGTTATCTTGGTTCTACACAGACTATTTACCATTTGCACAGGAGGTGTTTACCAATTGATTGAGAGCCGATTGCCAAATGTATATTTGAATCTTCAGTATCATAAGAGTTCCATAAAAGGACTTGTAACTCATGAATAAACTGTTACAGTTGTCAGTACAGCATACACTCTCACTATATCCCCTTGACCGATGACTCCACTGGTTAGTGGTGCATGTCTCCAGTGGTTTGTCTCTGCAGTAGCAGTGGCTGTCAATCTACGTCAGTCAGCAAGCAAAGTCATGATACATTTACATCTAGTTCTGGACCTGAAGGAGCAAGTAGTTTCATCCAGATAACAATAGACACCTATTTTCAGTAGTGTAGAAGGACCAAAACAAAGTACTGAGAGAGACAATCTTAGTACACTTTCATTCCTCCCAGTTTGGGGATTTTCAGGGCAAACCATGCAAATTTTTTTTCGATTTCTGTGTGTCGTACCGTGCCTAATGGCGGAGCTGGTGGCCTCGGAGCTGTGGGCGAAACTTGCAGCGGCTTGGAAGCTACTGTCGCACATAAGTTGCTTATTGAACCATAGTCCCAAAACCCAAGACATTTGGAATGCAGTGGTAGAATCTAGTGGCAGATTTAATAAGCATTGTGCTAATACGCCTTTCACGTGGTGAAATAGCTTCCATTTAAGATGGTTTCTGATTCCTATAAAGCCAGATTTGGTCTGAGCGTATTGAGCATGGATGTGCCAATTTTTTAGCAATCTACTAGTGTAAGATTTATTAATGCCCAAATTTACATTTCTCAATTAGTTTTACTTGGATTCTGGCTATAATTTCAAATCCTTGTGTATGTAGCAAGTTCAGTTTTTTTTTTAAATGAAGATTCTCGATGTTGTTGATAGGGGATTCTGTGATGAAATGATAATTGAATATCAAAGGGAGGGGTTCAGTCTCCATGTTGGCCATTATCATTTGTGTGGTATGTATTTGAATCATTACATACTACCCTATGTCTAAGAGGGTAAATTGTCCTAGAGTTAAGTTGAAGTTTATTTCTCGGACCAAAATAAAATTGCACTTTGAGTCTTATTGTTCATTATAGCTTCTTATAGACAATAGACAGACAATAGGTGCAAGAATAGGCCATTCAGCCCTTCAAGCCAGCACCGCCATTTAATATCAGAGCTGATCATTCACAATCAGTACCCCGTTCCTGCCTTCTCCCTTTCTTGACAGCATACGCAGTCAGATGTGATAGGACAATGAAATTCTTGCTTTGTTTCAGCACAACAGAACATAGTAGGCATTGACTACAAAAACAGATCAGTGTGTCCATATACTATTATATAAATATATACACGCATGAATAAAAAAACTGATGAAGTGCAAATAACGGATAATGGGTTATTAATGTTCAGAGTTTTGTCCGAGCCAGGTTTAATAGCCTGATGGCTGTGGGGAAGTAGCTATTCCTGAACCTGGTCGTTGCTGCCATGATGGTGGCAGTCATTCCAATATTGCTCTGGAATTCACCTCTTGTCCTAGATTGGTTTAGTGAGATCTGGAGACAAGATTTGGCAGAATGACAACAGTACAAATGGGCAGGTTCTAAGTATTGTTGATAACACATTCCATCACTTTGATAATTAAGAGTTGTCTGGATGATAAGTAGCCATATTGGATTTGAACAGCATATCATGGAGATTAAATAGCCAGGAAATGTGTTTATATATGTTGTGCCTGCACATGGGCAGTTCTGGTTAAATTATAAAGCACGTGTTCAGTAGTAATGACTGAATATCATTGGCTCACATGGCCTTTACACCATACTAACTTGAATGCCAGGCTGAATATGGAAGCCACATTAAAGAGCCAAATGAATGTTTAATATAGCCAAAATATTTGAAATACATTGAATATAATGTTGCAAATGTCTGTATATTGGAGTTACTTATGTTAGCTGACTTCTTGAGGCCACATTTCCTGTAGAGGTCAATGCCCGTGATGGACTGAGCAATGTCCACCACTTACTGTAGTCTCCATCGCTCCTTGAATGTTTGAATTACCAATAATAGGTTGTGATACGACCAGTCAGTATGCTCTTTACTGTAGGAGTTCAATATAATCCAAAAAATTCCTCAAACATCTGAAGAATTAGAGGCTTTCTTTGTAATTGCATCAATATGCTGGGCCCAGGACAGATCATTAGAGATATGTACATGCAGAAACTTGGAGCTGTTGACTTTCTCCACCGAGAAAAATTCACCAGACTGATTCCTGGGATGTCAGGACGTTCATATGAGGAAAGACTCATAGACTCCGCTTGTACTCGCTAGAATTTAGAAGATTGAGGGGGGATCTTATAGAAACTCACAAAATTCTTAAGGGGTTGGACAGGCTAGATGCAGGAAGATTGTTCCTGATGTTGGGGAGGTCCCGAACAAGGGGTCACAGTCTAAGGATAAGGAGGAATTCCTTTAGGACCGAGATGAGGAAAACATTTTTCACACGGAGAGTGGTGAGTCTCTGGAATTCTCTGCCACAGAAGGTAGTTGAGGCCAGTTCATTGGCTATATTTACGAGGGAGTTAGATGTGGCCCTTGTGGCTAAAGGGATCAGGGGGTATGGAGAGAAGGCAGGTACAGGATACTGAGTTGGATGATCAGCCATGATCATATTGAATGGCGGTGCAGGCTCGAAGGGCCGAATGGCCTACTGCACCTATTTTCTATGTTTCTATGAACACTGTTGTGCCAGCTTTTCCTTCCTAAAGTCAATAATCTGCTCCTTGGTCTTACTAATGTTGAGAGCCACCCCTCCATTACACCACCCAAGTAGTCCTACTAGTTTCAGTGTTGTCATGCTTAGTTTCACTCTTTGACTTGTTATCACCTTCTCCACGGCCAACAATGGACCTTTCCTTGATCATTGTTGCTGGCTTTGATTCGTCCTTTTGCATACCTTACATTCATTTGTCCATTGTATCTCTTCATATCTCTTGGTTTCCCTCTCCCCTGACACTCAGCCTGAAGAAGGGTCTCGACCGAAACGTCTTGACCCTGAACATCACCTGTTTCTTTTCTCCGGAGATGCTGGCTGACCCGCTGAGTTACTCCAGCATTTTGTCTGTCGTGAGAGCCAGATTGTTGTACTGACACCAACCAGATTATTGATCTCCCTCCTGTACTCTGCCACATTGTTACGTTCTTTGTCTAGCAACAGTGATATCGGTGAATTAAAAAATGATATTAGAGCTATGTCTTGCGACATTGTCATGGGTATAGAGAGAATAGAACAGGGAACTGAAGATTAATAATGTGCAGCATAGGCAGTTTCGGCAGCTTATGTGATGTTTGGATTTGTTTCTAGAGTCCATGTTCATTGGAGCATGATTAGATTGGATTAGATCAGTTTATTATCATATTCAGCAAAGTGCAATGACATTCCTTGTTCACATGAAGCTCACAGAGTAGACATAAGATAATGATAAAACAAATACAGCAACAAATACAAAACAGCAGAATGGTGCAAAATTGTACTGTGAAAGTAGTTCAAGAAAGTAGTATAACAAAATAATTAAATGGGATAGTGCTAAGAATGAGAGTGTGTGGCCAGCCCTCTGGGAACAGGGTATCGAAGAGGTGATTTGTTCAGGATTCAGATAACATTGGGCAAGAAGCTGTTCTTAAATCTGAACTTCCAAGCTTTCACCACCTGTTATCTTCCCCAAGAAGGAAGTAGAGAGAAAGCGGAATATCCAGGATGACAGGCAAACTTGTCGATACTTCCAGGCTTCCTCATTCAATACACCAGGAAGATGAATTGGATGGAACAAAGTGACAACCCTGTGGTGGACTAGAATGTGTTCACCACTCTTTCCAGGTTCAGGTGGGGTCAAGAGAAGAATAGTTGCCCTACCATGTTGAAATGCATTCCATCAGTAACCTTGGAGAAGTTTGTGCAGATATCCTGATGGATATACCAAAGCCCCTCAGATGCCAAAGATAGTAAATGTGCTGATGCACTTTCTTGATCAGCGTGAAGGAATCAGGCAGCTTAAATTACTGAAGATACGGAAAGCTTAGAAACCTGAAGCTGTTGATTACCTCTACAGCAGATCCGTTGATGAGGGCAGGATTGTGTTCACAATCACAATAATACTTTATTAGCCAAGTCTGTTTTGCAACATATGAGGAATTTCATTTGAATAAAAAGCAACAGAACACACAAAACACATTTTAACATAAACATCCATCACAGAGACTCCTCCACATTCCTCTCTGTGATGGAAGGTGAAAAAAAGTTCAATCTCTTGTTTTCTTTTCTCAACAAGTCTTTAGCCTTGCTGACGTTAAAGGCTAGGTTATTGTCCTAACACCATGACAGAGGTTTGTGATTTCTTTCCCACAGTCTTATTGTTGATCTAACTGACAACAGTGGTTGGTGAACTTAAAGATCAAGTTAATGTTGTACTTGGCCACATAGCTAGTCATGGGTGTACAGGGAGTAGAGCAATGGACTAAGCATACAATACTGAGACACACCAGTTTTGAGGCCATGGTGGAGGAACTATTATGACCAATTCTAACCACTGGTCAGGAAATCCAGAAGCCAGTTGCAAATGGAAGCTCTAAGGCCAAGGCTCAGACGTTTAGCAATGAGCTTATTTGGTATGGTGTTAAAATCTGAGCTGTCGCCAATGGATAACATTCTGACAAAGGTGTTCTTATTGGTAAGGTGGTCTAGAGTGGAATTTAGTGCAAGAGAGGTGATCTTCTCCATAGACCTAATTTTCTGTATGTGAATTGTAAGGGATCCAGATTTTGAGGGAAGAAAGACCCTGTGTTGGGGTAACTCAGCAGGTCAGGCAGCATCTGTGGAGAACGTGGATGGGTGACATTTCATGTCGGGACCCTTCACCCATCCATAATCTTCAGAGATGCTGCCTAACCTACTGAGTTACTCCGGTACTCTGTCTCGATTGTCTGGAAGACTGGCACAGTTGTATATTATCAGTCTTTCAAAGGACTTAATTGCGGTTCATTTTAGAGTTACTGGGCTGTTTCATCGAGACATGTCACTTTATTTTTCCCAGTACCTGAATTGTGGCGCTCATCGTAGAGGGTGTGGGAGGGTAGCTGATGGCCGTTAATTTTTAAGAATTGATAGGTGGTTACAATTTCCTTCTCACTTTACTCCTTTTGTGCTTCTAGCACTCATCACATCAGCTTTAATTTTGCAGAAATAATAACTCTATTGTACCCTCCCCAAATCTACCTTTGTATGGCTCTATGAATGAAGTGCTTTATGTGTGCTGTTGATTTCACAGTAGCATACAACTGTGAGGAACTATTGGAGCTGTTTGTTTAAAAGATAAATATTGCAGATGTCTAAATTGATGGACAACAATGAGGCTCATTTTTGCGAGTGATTAATGAGATTTTTGTTTCTGATCCAACTGAAACTTTTTCAATATAGTGTGAATGAATTTGTAGGTATTAGTGCAAAGGGGGACAGTTTGGCCCCTCATGCTTCTCCAGTTGGAGCTACCTACTCTTAGCCCATTTACCAGCCTTTTTCTCATATTCTTTCTTTTTTTTTTAAATCCTCGTATTATTTAAAAGGTAATTGTACATTTCATTAGGCACTCACAATAAAGAACTTATAAATAAGAAGATTAAAAGAGCAGTAATATTGCAAACAACAATGGAAACAGTTAGACGTGTTCTACCAGAGTACTGTAAAAAATATATATTCCACATAGGAACAATCACATTAAGCACTTATAAAACCCCAGAGATGAAAAACAACAAAGGAACAATTGAAGGTGAGGCGAGAAGTATACATGAAGTACAAAGTACAATACAGGAGAGTGTGTAGGGTACAAGGGATAAGGAGAAGTAAAAAGATATGGAACCAAAAAGGATCTATGAAAATCATTGGTTAGGTCACAGGAAGGATTTGGCAGCAGAAACGATTCAGCAGGATGTAACTGATAGAATTTACTCATAATTTATACAGATTTTTAAAAGATTTTTTTGGATACCTCAAAGCAAATATGTAATTAAACTAGGAGATTCCAGAATCAGATTAGAATGCCAGATGACCTCAAGAAAAATAAGTGTGCTATCGGTGATCAGTGCCAGGATCACTGCTGATTATAATTTACTGTAATAATTTAGACTTTGCAATCTGAAACCGTTTTCATAAACATGTGGATCTTCTTCTTGCGAATGAAACATAAACCAAAGGAATAGTTAGATCTCAAGCCGGGTGTTGAGCAGCCAGGTTGTTGTCTCTGCGTCAATGTCTGCCAGGCCCCGAGCTCCATTTGGTGGGTGGTAGAGCGGGCACCCAGAGATGACATGGTTGGCTCCGCATTCACAGGCTGGGCTTTGGCGGAGTCCCCGTCTCCACATGCTGGCATTGAAACGCCCAACTCCAGTACAAAGTCTGTTGAGCTTCACCCATGCTCCTCTGAGGAGGTCGGACCCTGGACAGTTATCTGTGAAGAGATGTAGCTGTGTAATGGAGATGAGGTTGCCTTCCACTCCTGTGACCACTTGGTAGAAAATACAGGTTTAGAGGATAATAGGCAATACTAAGGAGGATTGCAAAGGGTTGTAAAAAGACAAAGCGCAAAGATCAGTTTGCTAATGTGATGTAGAACATCTTGTTGGAAAAACTATTGCTTGTGTATTGTGAGTCTTCATAGAGTTGGGGGAACCAGTAAGGCGTAAAATATACAAGGCTCTGGGATTTATTTTGAAAGAAGTTAAAATTCTCTAAATCGGTAGCACCGGGGACCCGGGTTCGATCCCGACTACTGGTGCTGTCTGCACGGAGTTTTACGTTCTCCCCGTGACAGCATGGGTTTTCTCCAAGATCTTCGGTTTCCTCCCACACTCCAAAGACTTACTGGTTTGTAGGAAAATTGGCTTGGTATAAATGTAGATCGTCCTTAGTGTGTGTGGGGTAGTATTAATGTGCGGCGATCGCTGGTCGGTGTGGACTCGGTGGGCCGAAGGGCCCGTTTCCGCTGTATCTCTAAACTAAACGAAGTTCAATTGAACAGTAGAGTATTTATGCTAAATCTGCAACAAATCTTGGTTAAACTGGTAAGGGCAGCACAGTGGCGCAGCAGTAGCATTGCTGCCTTATAGTGCCAGAGACCGGGGTTTGATCCTGAATTATACCAGAAATCCAAAGGGTAAATATATCCACTCAGTAGCTTTGGGCTTTGTTGTTTGGTAAAGTATCAGGTAACCACAAAATATTGTTGCGGCAACACATTCATGAAGTGAGCCACAATTAGATTGCTAGAGTTTTGGATCTTTCTGAGACTTTTGCAGAAAATAGTCACGTCCTTCCTGACAATTTTTCAAATGGTTGAAGATGGAACAGGCTTTCTGAGGTTTAAACCAAGACTTCCATACTGTAGATTTTTCCTGGAGCAGGTTGTAACTTCAACTGTGCTATTGAGATAGTCCTGTGCTGGAAATGAATGATCACTCTGCAAAAAGATGTATACATTTGGAGCAGCATTTGTGGAAGGTCTGAAGTTGTTTAGGCATCAGTTATTAAAGGTCAATTGCATATTCAAATTTGTTCTCAACAGATATTGGGAGTTCATTGTATGAAATTATGGGACTCTAGGTTGATTTCAGGTATCAGAATTGTTGTGCCTATTGTTCTTTGAGTATTAACCTTATTTGCATAACAACTCTTAAACCAGGTCGAGTGGAAGTGCTTCAGTATTGAGAATGTCAAAACCGACAAAATTGTATGTAATATTCTAACATTGCTACTTTGTGTCTTTATTAACTTTGTGTTAATTTTCGAACGAGGAGCGACTGTGGGGTTGAGTAATAACAGAAAATATCAGGATGGTCGGCCGGTTATGCAGCACCATTGGAGAGGGATTCATGTTTAATTTAGTTTAAATACCGCACGGAAACAGACCCTTCAGCCCACCGAGTCCTAGTCGACCCACAATACCCATACACAAGCACTATCCTACACACTTGGGACAATTTACCATTTTTACCAAAGCCAATTAACCTACAAATCTATATATATTTGGAGTATGGAAGGAATCTGGAGCACCCAGAGAAAACCCACACACGGTCACGAGGAGAACGTAGAAACTCCATACAGACAACATCCATGGTCAGGATCAAATCCAGTTCTCTGGCGCTGTAAGGCAGCAATTCTACCCCTGTGCAACTTGATCCCGACAACCTCAATGTGACCTGCAAATGAGGGAGTTGCTGGGGATGTTTCTTTATTCTAGCAATATTGACAGAGATATTGAAGGAATGCACAATAAGCGACCAGAATTACTGGAGGGATGGAGGGAGTGGTTTATGAGGAATGATCGCAGAAACTTGGCTGTGTTCCCAAAAGGGAAGATTGAGTTCATGATTGCTCTATCGAGGATTGCTCAACAGTGGGGGAGGGTTTGAATTGAATTGATTTGTCATTCAGACCTTTCAGTCTGAACGAAATTTCGTTCCCCTGCAGTCATACATATAATTTTTTTTTTTTAAATGATGGAAACACACAAACACAAATTTAACATCCACCACAGTGAGTTCACCAAACACCTCCTCACTGTGATGGAAGGCAAAGTCTTAAAGTCTCTGTCTCTTCCCTCTTTGTTTCCCTCTGCGCCGAGGTGATCCAGGCTTCAGATGATGTGACCCCACTGGGTGATGGTAAGTAAGTCAGTCCCATGGTTCAACTGAGCTCCGCGAACGGGCCGGTTCAACTCCGCGGCCCAGGGTGGTCGAAGCTGCCGCCCTCCAGACCAGTGGACGAAGCTGTTGTTGCGGGAGCTCGTGAAAACAGGTCATGAACCTGTGAGTTGCGAGCTCCCAACGATGTCGTCCACTGGGCCCGCATCTCTAAACTAAACTGGAACAGTAGAGTATTCCCGCAGCTGATTCCACCGGGCCCGTGGTCGCGGTCGGGCCGCTGCCACTGCCGCCGCCACTGCTCCGGGACAGAGTAGGGTCACCGCTGCTGCTGGAACCGCTCCGGGACCAAGTCAGGTCGCTGCTGCTGCTGCTGGAACCGCTCCGGGACCGAGTCGGGCCGCCGCTGCCGCTGGAACAGCTCCGGGACCGAGTCGGGCCGCCGCTGCTGCTGCTGGAACCGCTCCGGGACCGAGTCGGGCCGCTGCTGCTGCTGCTGGAACAGCCCCGAGGCCGCCAGCTCCGCCATTAGGCCTCGGCAGAGATGAAGACGGGGAATACGACAAAACGTCGCACCCCCCCCCCCCCCCCCCCCGGAAGGAAGAGACCCAGACATGTTTCACCCCCCCACCAACATACACACAAACTAATAAAACAAAACCAACTAAAAACAGGACAAAAGAAATAAAATAGGAGACGGACTGCAGGCGGGCCGCAGCTGTTAAGCCAGCGCCGCCATAGTGGAACTATTCTCTCACACTAGCATTTTGTGTATAAATGTAGAGTTTCAAATTACTCTAGTGTATTTCATACACTGTTGCAACTTATAGAAAACACCAACCTTCAAGTGGTAATCTTGTTAGAGCGTGTTAGTATGAGCATCCTCTATCCAACATTAAAAAGGTTCCAAAGACTTTCAACCTCATTGACCAGCCGGAGAACGAGAGCCTGTTTGTTTTTGAAATGGTGTCAATTTAAAATTGGAGTAACAAAATTGCAGTTACCATGTGGTCAATCTTGTGAAAAGGCTCCCTTGGGAATGATGGCAGCAGCCAATATTGATTTATTGAAATGGAAATTAGATTACTTTTAGAAATAACATTATTGAAGTATGGGTTTTGAGACATAGAATTTAGTGTAGTAGGCTGGAGAGAAAGTGGTTCTGCAAACTCGCCATCATTTGGGTTTTCCTTAGGCCATTTCAGAGTCTGTTGAGGCTTAATTGAGAGATTGCCTGGCATGATTGGCATGATTAGTTAACAATTACATTACTATTTTGTAATTGCATGAAGCAATGATAGGGGGCAAAGTTGATGAATGCTCAAAGTCCCCACTGGATTGTTGTAAAAACATCAGTTTGATTCACACACAGTGCCCTCCATAATGTTTGATACAAAGACCCATCATTTATTTATTTGCTTCTGTATTCCACAATTTGAGATTTGTAATAGAAAAAAAATCACATGTGGTTAAAGTGCACATTGTCAGATTTTAATAAAGGCCATTTTTACACATTTCACCATGAAGAAATTACAACAGTGTTTATACATAGTTCCCCCATTCCAGGGCATCATAATGTTTGGGACACAGCAATGTCATGTAAATGAAAGTAGTCTTGTTTAGTATTTTGTTGCATATCCTTTCCATTCAATGACTGCTTGAAGTCTGCGATTCATGGACATCACCAGTTGCTGGGTGTCTTCTCTGGTGATGCTCTGCCAGGCCTGTATTGCAGCCACCTTTAGCTTAGCTTGTTTTGGGGGCTAGCCCCCTTCAGTTTTCTCTTCAGCATATAAAAGGCATGCTCAATTGGGTTCAGATCGGGTGATTGACTTGGCCACTCAAGAATTGACATTTTTTAGCTTTCGTTTGTTGCTTTAGCAGTATGTTTGGGATCATTGTCTTGCTGTAGAATGAACCGCCGGCCAACGCGTTTTGAGGCATTTGATTGAACTTGGAGCAGATATCATGTGTCTATACACTTCAGAATTCATTATGCTATTACCATCAGCAGTTGTATCATCAATGACGATAAGTGAGCCAGTACCTTCAGCAGCCATACATGCCCAGGCCACAACTCCCCCACCACCATGTTTCACAGATGAGGTGGTATGCTTTGGACCTTGGGCAGTTCTTTCTCTCCTCCATACTTTGCGCTTGCTATCACTCTGATATAAGTTAATTTTTTGTCTCATCTGTCCACAAGACCTTTTTCCAGATCTATGGTTGCTCTTTTAAGGCAAACTGTAACCTGGCCATCCTATTTTTGCGGCTAGCCAGTGGTTTCCATCTTGTAGTATTTCTGTTCATGAAGTCTTCTGCGGACAGTGATCATTGACAAAACCACACCTGACTCCTGAAGCGTGTTTCTGATCTGTCGGTTAGGTGTTTGGGGATTTTTCTTTATTATCGAGAGCATTCTTCTGTCATCAGCTGTGGAGATCTTCCTTGGCCTGCCAGTCCCTCTGCGATTAATAAGCTCACCAGTGCTCTCTTTCTTCTTAATGATGTTCCAAACAGTTGATTTTGGTAAGCCTAAGGTTTGGCTGATGTTTCTAACAATTTTATTCTTGTTTCTTGGTCTCATAATGACTTATTTGATTTTCATTAGCAAAACTTTGGTCCTCATGTTGATAAACAGCAATAAAAGTGTCCAAAGGTGATGGAAAAACTGGAGGAAAGACCAGGTGCTGAGAACTCTCTTATACCTGCATGAAGGAGGCAATTAAATCACCTGCGCAGTTACAAACACCTGTGAAGCCATATGTCCCAAACATTATGGTGCCCTGAAATGGGGGGGCTGTATAAACACAGCTGTAATTTTACATGGTGAAATAAAATGTATAAAAATAGCCATAGAGTGGATCTGGAAAGGACGTGTTTGCTGGTTGGAGAGTTTAGGACCAGAGGTCATAGCCTCAGAATTAAAGGGAGCTCTTTTAGAAAGGAGGTGAGGAGGGTAGTTAATCTGTGGAACTCATTGCAACAGAGGGCTGTGGCCACAAAGTCAATGGATATATTTAAGCCCGAGATAGACAAATTCTTGATTAGAACCGGTGACAAGGGTTATGGGGAGAGGGTAGGAAAATGGGATTAGGCAATGATCAGCCACGATTGAATGGCTTAGTAGTCTCGATGGGCTGAATGGCCTAATTCTATTCCTATAACGTGAACTTGTGAAGTGGCAGGGATGCTGGATGGTTATTTTTCTAAATAATTTTAAATAGTTTCCTGTTTGCTAATGGATTTCACCCTGATTGTTGCAGGTTGTTCATAAACATGTCTTATTGGTCCATACCTATGTTATCAATTTGATTTAGTTGTGTTTGGTTAGGCCAAAAGGTGACTTGTTAAGTGGAGGTTTTCAGTAACAGAAATTCAATTTTGCTGAACACTTTTTTTGAAAAATAAAAATAAAAAAAAGAAATCAAGAGTGAAAGTAAGAAATGTTTATGCGGGAAAGAGTGCAGAGAAGATTTATGAGGATGTTGTGAGGACTTGAGGGTCTGAGTTGGAGCGAGATGTTTGGCAGACTAGGATTTCATTCCTTGGAGCGCAGGAGGCTGCGGAGAAACCTTGTAGAGGTACGTAAATTAATGAGAATAGATTGGGTGAATGCACAGTCTTTTTACCCAGGGCAGAGGAATCCAAAACTTGAGGACATAGGTTTAAGGTGTGAGAGAAAAAAGGAACCCAAGGGGTTTTTCACTCTGAAGATGGTGGGAGATGGAGCGAGCTGCAAGGTGAGGTAGTTGATGTAGGTTTTAAAAACATTTAAAATAGCATTTAAAAAGACACATGAACTGATACATAGATGGTAAAGGTTTAGAGGGAAATGAGCCTGTCGCAGGCAAATGGGATTTGCTTTGGAGGGGCACCTTGCTCGGCATGGATGAATTGGGCCAAAGGGCCTTTTTCCTGTGCTGTATGAAATTAAAGACACAATCACCAAAAGGTTGGAAGATTTGGTGAAATGTGTTACCAAATGATGTCTACTCACCAGTTACCACCAACTCATTGACCATCAGTTGAATCAAGCCACCTCTTCCTCAGGCAATACTATTGACTTGGACCAAACATGGATGTAAAATTACATTTGCAGAGATGTGGTGAAAGTTAATGCACGGGCCCAACAGCAAAATAACATTTAACCAATAGTAGTAAGAATCTTGATGGTATAGGATGAGCTCTTCACTACCTAGAGTCAAAATTAATATGAAGGAAAGTGGAGGTGATTTTGCATGACAAAATATCTCTCCGGATTTGCTGCTAGATTCCTCAACACAGCAAGCAAGGAAAGGTCATGGAGTTTGCATAAATATATTTATCTTTTCGTAAGATTAGAAATGCTCACTGACGGTAGAGTGTTTGTTTTCATTTGAAACTGTTCATGACACAATTCATGGCTACATGCAGCAAAATCTAGACAGATGAGAGTTATTACTCCCTGCACACTAGGGGCAATTATATGGAGACCAATTAACCAACAAACTTGCACGTCTTTGGGATGTTGGAGGAAACCCATGTGGTCACAGGGAATGTGGAAAAAACCTCCATGCAGACAGTACCTGAGATCAAGATTGAACCCTGTTCTCTGGCGTTGTGAGGCAGTAGCTCTATCAGCTGCACCACTGTTTCCAATAAATAGCTTTCATAATTTCCGCAAATGATCAACAATACATTCCAAAAATTACTTTGCCATTGAATATTCTTAATTAAAGTAAGTTCAGTGGAAATGTTTTGTAATAAATTAATTGCTCTTGGCTTTGCAACTATATATGAAACTGTGGAAGCATCTATAGCAGCATTGATCTTTTTTACTTGTTCACTCTTGCAGCAAAAAAAACTGAAGGCCTATGTGATGATCTTTATTTGCAGAGTGATTTATATGTAATTGATTGCCAAGGCACGGTTTAAAGTTGGTATTGTGCAGAGACTGCACCGTTGCTTTAAATGTTCTACTGTCCAATATAATCTAATTTAAATGATATTTAGTTGGATGCTGTCAGTTACTCTTGAGATCAGCATATTCAGAAAAAATTGGAAAATCATTGCTTTGATATCGAATTGTAGAATTGATAGTATTCATGTTGGCCATTATTTATTTTAGTCTTGCCATTCTTCCTTGAATATTTTATCTCTGCACACATTTTGCCAATTACTTTTAAATTGGTTGAATATTAACTTATGACAAAGCAATCCGTGCTTTACTAATCCTGTAATATAACAATGGTGTGTGTGGAAAACAGCCTATTTTTCTATATTTATTCATCTTTGCCATGGTTACTAGAAATTATCTTTCACTTTGTATAAATTGCTCCAGATGTTTGAGCATGTGTAGTTTATCAGATAATTTTTGTTTGTATATCAATACCAGACTTATTTTATATTCTATTTTCTGTTGGCCCTCTTCAGTATTAATATTTTAGTAATTAAATATACCAATTTTCAAATGTATATGCACTTTGGTTATAATAAATACTTGTGTACAGTTTAGACTTGTCAACTACAGTATAATCTCAAGAAAGTATTCATCAGCTTAGTAACAATGTGCTTTGTGCAGGTACCTGGAGAGCTATGAAAAGTTGCATCATTTTGGAGAGGATGAAGAAGTACTTACACCAACTAATTCTCGACCGCAGGCTGCAGTCTCTGGGGTTCATTTGTTTTATAATCGTCATCAGCATATTATCCCAGGTAAGTGCTAGTGAGATAAAATCCAGAAGTAATTAACCGACTGACTTATACTGGAGATTGATTTAGAACTCTTAACACTGAAAGAACAAGTTCTCAGTTGCTGTTTTTTAAAGATGATTTCTCTTAACCCTCCACTTTTGAGAGTGGAGTACTCACGGATGTTGGTGCTTTCAAGCCAGCTGTACAACAACCCATATCTATCTTTCAATTACTTCACATGTGTGAAGTTGTTGGACCATAACTTTACTACAGAGCAGTTTTAAAGTAGCCTTTGACTCTGGTAGAATTATAGAATGATAGGGCAGAAAAAATCCATTCAGTCAATTGTGCTGGACAGCTATTTGCAGTTCAATTTTGCAGGCACTTCAGATTAAACTCATTAGTGTTGAATCTGCACCATATTTTGAGGCAATGCATTTCAAAATCCCTTCTAACATTGCCCTTGGTTCTTGTAGCTCATACCTAAATAATGCCCTCTTGTTTTGGGCCTTCTGCCAGTGGAAACATTTTCTATTTTTTACAAACATTTCAAGGTTTTGACCAGACCTTAAATTAAAGGCGGTTCTTCTTAGTGCAGCGAAGGTTGACCTCTCTGGACTTTCCATGTAACTAACATTCTGCATCCCTGGTGTTACCATCAATCTCCTCTGCACCCTCTTTGCTCTTTACATTCATCTTAAAGCATGGCATCCAGAATCCACCAGTACTCTTTCATAGTCATGAGCATTTACATTGATGTTTAATTCCTAGTTTGTTCATTTTTGTTGCTGCAAGCCATGGATTCCTGCGTGCATTTTTAGCCTTCCAACATGTCATAGCATTTTCAATGATCTTTGTATGTATACTTCTATAGAGGCATGGTGGGTGTGGACATATCTTTATGTTCCTGTGAGATCTTGAAAAAGCCACTTAATTTATGTTGCCTATCTTCAATCTTTCTACCAAACCCCATTGCATCAACACTGCATTAATTTAACTTTATCATTTGCCTGTATTCTTTGGAAGGTTGTAACTTTCCTGTACATTATTGGCTTGTCATGTCATTTACAAACTGAATTTATGTATGTTGCTCTGCAGTTCACATCTATCAGAAAATGCAGGAGTGTAAATTTGGACACAACTAGGACATGTCAAACCATTCTTCTATTTGTGTTGAAAAACAACCTTTCACTGTTACACTGTTTTCTACCTCTTAACCAATTTTGAATCCATATTATTTTCTGGTCCTGCCACCAGACGAACTATTCAGCTCTACCGCTAACATAACACGTAACATTTTATGCACAGCTTTGGCAATTGAAAGCTTTTGTAATCAAGGGGGGGTGGAAAGAAACTTAAAACTTTTCTTTCATTTTTCAGAAAGTGTACGTCGTGGTTATGGCCTATTTACAGAATTTACTACAATCAGTGACTATAATAAAGTGGTGCTCTCTTTACTCTCGGGACTTCCCAATGAAGTGGACTTTGCAATTAACGTTTGTACATTAATGTCACATGGAAACCAACAAATTCTGCAAATGGAAAAAGACCCAAAGGTTGTTACACTTCTTCTTGCACATGCTGGGATTTTTGACGATAGTAAGTAATATTTTTTAATCCATAATTGCAAACGTAAATTACAGCATTTAAATGGAAGTAGCAATGTTCCTGAAGTAATGACATAGGAGGAGGGGTATACGTTTCTATCAGAGCAGTAGTAAAGAACTAGATAATTTGGATAATGAGCAGCAATGGGAATTTTGTAACAGGGAAATTATTGGTAAGGAGCAAATGAGCAGTAAATTAAAAGTTTCATTCCGAAATGTAGCAATTCCTCTCGAAATAAAACTTTGAAACTACAAGGTGTTAGATAGCAAATAATTAAGTAACCTCACCAGAAGAAATAAAAATAGTAAAGGGCCTGTCCCACTAAGGCGATTTTTTTAAACGACTCGGCTGTTGCCACATGGTCGCCAGGGTGTCACCTGTATGGTCGTGAGTAGTCTCCTCAGTCGTCCAAAGAGTCGTAGCATTTTTTTGTTCGCCGCTGGATTTTGAAATGTTCAAAAAAAATTTGGCGACAGTGGGCTTGACGCTAATGAGCGTAGCTTGACTTCTCCTGACGTAGGTGCTGTCATAGGTTGTTGCCAGGAAGGCGTAGGTTGTCGCCAGGTGATGTAGGTTGTCGCTAGCGCTGACCAGTGAATTCCATTGGTGACTACCAACGTCAACCGGCGACAGGTACCGGTGACTGATTTGTCATAAGTTGTCTTCAGTTGTCGCCGACAGGGTCGTAGCTTGTCACGGGTGGACGTAGGTTGTCGTAGATGTGGTGGTAGGTGGACGTCCTAATGGGTCGCCGGTTATCGGTAGCCTGCCGTTGACTCGGTGGTAGGTTGTTGTAGCTTGTAGACATTGTCGTAGGGGGTCCAGTCGCCGTTTTTTTGGCGACCTGCTACGACTATGACAGTCGCCCAAAAAATTACCTAAGTGGGACAGGCCATTTACCTTGTGATCGACACACTGTGTGGAGTGGTAGAACAAATAGAAAATGAAGGAAGTTAAAAAATTGCTGCACTGATGTGGTTAGTTTTAAGCTTTAATCACTGAGGATTTAATACAGTAAGTGAAAAGAAAAAGTTTAATGCTCACATTTTAACTGTAGTTAATTATATTTAATTTTACTGCTAACTGATAATTAGTGACTTAATCGCAGTAATTAGAACTATTAACATCAAGCTTAACCATTTATTTTATAAATGTAGGCCTCAAATATACACTAATTTTGTTCAAAAAATGAACTGCAGACTTGCATCTAGGCAGATGAATGACTGAGTATAAAAGTCATTCAAATGAATGACTTGTTCATTGCAGTCGTTAGAGAGGTAGGAAGACATGTTCAAACTGGTGCACTCTGAGCCATGTTGGGGGAAAAGTTCTAATACAAAACGTACAATAGAACTATAAATAACATGGGAAAAGAACACCTTTGACATTATAAAAGTTTTATTTTATCATTTCTAATGTGGAAGGAATTGAAAGAAATGGCCAGTGATGCATGGTCACAGAGCTTCAGGTTAAATGTTTTTTTAAACAAAAGAGAGAGCTAAATAATACAAATGGTTTTAAAAAAAATCTTTCTTGACCTATGTATTTCCCACTCGACGCTTCCTTGAAGACAGTTGATTCATTATTGCACTCATAGCCTTCCAATCTCAATGTCCCAAGCTGCTAAAGCCAGGCACCTGTTGTGAAGTTTTACTGTCTCCATTGTTGCACACTGCTGTGTTTGAAACTTCGCCTGTGGACATCTGCCCTATCACATCGTAGCCATTGCCTTGAACAGTGCCTCAACTGGTTTGATTATGCTCCAACCAGGTGATGAGAGAGAAAACAACAAAAATCTCATACATTCTAGATCATGTTTCAGCTGCATCTGTACATGATAGAGTATATATAGGGGTAACCACCCTGCAGTTGTGAATTGTACAAATTGAGAATATTCTCCATGTTAAGGGGCGGAGTGGCCATTCAAAATGAGATATATTTAAGGGAAATATAGCAGCCCAAAACTGAGCACCTGCTGCGTACCATGGGCCTTCAGCAGCAAATCTATGTTCATCCACAATCTCAAATTTTGTGGCATAGCATGTCCCCCACTCTGTCATACACCTCAGCCCTGTGATGTTTCTGTTATTTATTTTCAATTACCTTGCAAAAATTTCTAAACGCCTGTTTTCACTTTTTTATTATGGGGTATTGTGTGTAGATTGATGATTTAAAAAAAAAAAGAATTTAATCAATTTTAGAATAAGGCTGTAACGTAACAAAATGTGGAAAAAGTGAAGGGGTCGGAATACTTTCTGAATGCACTGTACATGAAGGGTGCCATAAGCTGGATAGGGCGTGTAAAAGGTTCACAAAGATGTTACTGGGACTGGAGAGCTTGAGTTATGAGACTGGATGGGCTGGGATTCTGGCATGGATGAAAAGGAGGTTGATGGGTGACCTTAGAGTTTTATAAAATCATGAGGGCCATGGATGATCAGTTGCTGCAGTTGGACATGCATATATGGTACATTATTCATGGCAATGATGAATGCTTAAGGTGAATGGGATGCCAATGAGTCAGATAACCTTATCCTGTCAATGCACAATATTTTTCCAGGTAAATTAATATGCTTGCATTCTTGTGCTCTCTAACTCTCTGCTCAATATAATAGATATATATTTGTTAATGATGTATTTGCAGTTGCATATGTGTAATTTGCAATTTGTTTCAAGTGCCTTGTTCTCAGTTTGCTTCATGTATATTCTCTTTGTTTTAGGTCCAGGAACCTATTTAAATGTATATGAATCAGAATGGAAAATAAAATCTGGAAGAGACTTCATAAAGGTGACTGTTTCTGGCAGATTGTCTGTCGCATGCCTATTTTGTAGTTAATTGGAGTGCAGATATCTAGAATGTTTACTTAAATGTGTTTATCCTACACCATGGTTCAAAGTGTATTTATTTTTAAAGTAATTTTGACTTAAAATGTATGGCTTTAAATAGAAGTGTGGCATAAGCATACTTTAGAATCAAGGTGGTGAATGAGGTAGACAAACTGAAATATTTGCCTGACCAGTTTACATACCCAGAAGTGTTCGTATGAGCTCATGTGAACTTCTCTTTTGGAATCCGCTTTCATTTGAGCAATCTCATGTTTACCCTAAAAGAAAATAAGCTAAATTGCAAAGCAGGATTGTGTTGAACTATCAGCTTAAAGAGAATGTAATGCACTACTACCTACCTTGCCATATACATCGATTTTAATTTTGGGTTTCCAGAACGTAAACCCTGTTTGGGTTTCCAGAACGTAAAACCCCATTTCAAGATGAACCTTTTTCCTGCAGGAATATGTCCAATAAATGTGTCCAGTTTGTTCAGCCCATGCTTCCCAAATTCAGCTTCTAATTGGCAAGACCATCTATCGCCTTGAACCTTTCTGCCAAAAATGGTCGCTCCATTTTCCAGAAATATATTGATCAACATTTAAGTATTTCTTCCAAGACATTCCTGACATCAAAACAGTCAAAGACTTTGAATGTCTTGAATTGAGATTTTTACAGCACAGTGGCGCATCGGTAGAGTTGCTGCCTTACAGCACCAGAGATCTGGATTCGAACCTGATTATGAATGCTGTCTGTATGGAGCTCATACGCTCTCCCTGTGACCGTGTGGTTTTCCTCCGGATGCTCCAGTTTTCTCCCACATTCCAGACATGCAGATTTGTAAGTTAATTGGTCCTAGCATGTTAGATAGTGCCAGTGTACAGGCGTTCGCTGGCCGACGCGGATTTGGTTGGCCTGTTTCCATGCCTTAGCTCTAAAGTCGCAGAGGCAGGCACAGAGAGACACACTTCAATTCACTTAAAAAGGCAAATTATCTGAAAGTTAACCTGTGTCTCTCAGATCAATTCCACTACATGTTGACTTGTGAGGAGGTGTCAAATTGGTGTAGATTTTTGCAGAAAGTTGGAGTTATTGCCTCTAGACTTTTGTGGGGAGTTCAGCATTGGAAATCGGTGGAAATAACAGCAGTCAAGCCGCCTCAGGATGCTTTGATCTTTCATGTTCACATAGGTGGACTTGCAAGTAATTTGGATTATTAGTCTGCTGCTTTTTAATAGAAATAGTGTGTCACAATGTTAAATGGAGTAACAACCATGAAAGTCAACAGTGCCCCCTTTTTATATTTTCGTCAGGTTTATATTAAAAAGATCGTCGTGTTCCCAAAGCTTTATTAAACTTTATCAGCAGTAAGCAATCAATGCTTCTATGCCTTCTTCCCTGAAGTTTTAAGGGAAGCTTAAAAAAGCGTTATTTTATTTAGGAGATGGCTACTCAGGCTAGCGGCATGTTTCTTGTAATACCATTTGACACTAGAATTTCTCGTGGGGAGAAATAAAAACAATTTTATATTAATATAAAAAACACAAGCTTAATGTCAGAATTAAGAACATGTCTACACAGGAGATCTACCTTTCTACCTTTGTCCTAGGGCACAACATTTAAATTTATCTTGAATGAAGAGATACAAATCTCTTCTGTTAGCTATATGAGTTCTGTATAAAATACTTGATCTGTGTGCTGAGTTGTCATGAGGGACTAATGCTAAATCACACTATATTCAACGTTAATTTGCGGTATAATTTTGAATGCCATTAGAATGTAAGCTGCACGTCCAGGCAATAAGGCAAGGTGGGAGAATAACTTCCACGCTGATGCTGTGGGCATGGTCAAGGCCATCTTAACACATGGGCATGCTGGGCAGTTGCCCGGGGCCCCACGAACATAGGGGCCCCATGCTAATCTATGTATGTTGCGATTTGCTGTCAATAAATAAATACTGGCTTGCAAGCACAGATTCATCAACTGAATGAGTTCGCCATCTATGTCCCTTGTGCTGGACACAGCCTGAACTTGGTGGATGTAAAAACAGTCGACAGACTGTAAAATTCTTTGACTTTGTTCAGTGTCTATTCCTTTTTCTCTGCTTCTGCACATCTATGGAATGTTCTGGCATCATCTTTAGGAAAAAATGTTGTGGTCAAGCGTCTGTCTGACACGAGATGGTCGTCACATTTTGATGCTGTTCATGCTCTGTATGGAGGTTTCGAGAAAATTAAACATGCACTGGATTCTGAATCAGCTGACTCTGAACAGGAAGTGAACACCAGGCGAGAGGCAGTAGGATTGAGCGACAAAATGGAGAATCTGGAAACGATCTTTCTCACAATTCTTTGGAATTGTGAGAAAGATCTTGAAAGAGTGAACAAAACAAGTAAGGTCCTGCAGTCAGAGGATATGAACGTGCTTGTTGCCATGAATCTTCTTGAGTCTCTGAAAACCTATCTTCAGGAAATTAAAGACAAATTTAGTGAATACGAATTGAAAGCCAGGAGTAGGTGACCAGATTCAGATTATAGAGATGTGAAAAAACGGGAACAAAAGCAAAGTGTGGGTCTTACTAGATATGACTGATCGGAAGAAGAGGATCAAAATAATTTCGGACCACTTGAAATCTGTGTTTCCCAATGTTGAAATTGCACTCAGAGTGTTCATGCGCATGATGGTGACCAACTGTGCAGGAGAACATTCATTTCAAGACTGAAACATTATTAAAAAATCAGCTCTGCAGCACAATAGGTCAGCAGCGTTTGAACTGGCTTTAATTTTATCGACCATTTCCATTTTTATTCCTGTGAGTGTCGGTAGGGGTCCCAGTGCACTGCTTTGCCAGGGGGCCTATAATGCTGTTAAGATGGCCCTTGGCATGGTCTTTTGTGTTTCAGGCTGAGTAGAGAATATTTGAATGTATTTTAATGTGCTGCATTTAAACCTAATGCAGTACACCCAAATTGAAAAGTACACAATCTGCAGCATTACCATGCTCAGTTTAACAGGAATAGAGTTATTTTTTAACTTTTTTAGCAATGGATAGCTTTTTATTTCATCTTCCTGCTACGCACAAATGATCGGAAGTTGAGAAATGGAAAAACAAGAAAATTGCATGATATATCTAGTGGCTTACATACTGACTTCAATTTTCTCCTTTCCTCATCTTAACTTGAAAATGAGAATTGCAAGTTGACAGCATTTTGAAAGAAAATATGGTAATTACCTTTGTCTAATTAGATTTATAATTGGAATATTTTCTGCATGTGTAAGCTAATAATTAAGCCAAAGGCGCAGAGCGACTGGAATTCACCTTAACCTGTTAGCAGCCTGAGAGTTAACAATTGACGTTAAGTATTAAGCAATGTTTTTAATAAAACGTTTGTTAATAAAAGTGCAGCTCGGCATTTGAAGAAACTCTCACGCCCTCACGCTGATCACAAATTTCTCATGCTCTGTGGTGAGAAATTCTGTGATCAACGAAAATTTCAAAAGTCAAACTGCATGGCCCGCGGGTGTTAGAGAACCGGGGCTGAGGGAGGGATGGATTTAGATGTAGTGGCGGAAACAGATGCGGATGGAAAGCCGGGGCTGCCAAGTGTTTGCGGGGCCTGCGAGTCGCTCGCTGCATCTCCGGCCATGGAGTAGCTTCAGTGCAAGAGTCCCGGGCTGATAGGAGGCGTGGGAAGTGTTACACTGCTGCCGCAAGAGTCTCTGTGTCGATGGGACAGAGACTCTCAAAGGGAGGCGGCGAGAGAGAGGAGAAGGAGACAAGGGGGAGAGAGGTGGGAGAGGGGGGAAGAGAGAGAGGGGTGAGAGGGAAGAGAGAGGGGGAGGAGAGAATGGGAGAGGGGGGAAAGAGAAAAACGCGGGAATGAGAGGGAGATGGGGAGGCAAAGAGAACTAGGAGATAGAAACAGAGGAGAAAGAGAGAGGGGAGAAAGAGCAAGGGGGAGAGTGAGGTGGGAGGGAGAAATACGGGTGAGAGGATGAGAGAGAGGGACGGGATTGAGAGGGAGCGAGAGGGAAAGGGAGAGAGGAATAGGGAGGGAGGGAGAAAGAGATAGAGCGAGGGGGAGAGAGAAGAAAGAGGGGGGAAGAGAGAAGAAAGAGGGGGAGGGAGAAGAAAGGGAGGGAGAGGGAGAGTTAGGGGAAGGAGAGGGGACGAGAGAGAGGGGGAGAGAGGAAAGGGAAGGGGAGAGAGTGAGAGGAGAGAGAGAGAGAGAGAGGGTTGAGAGAGGTGGGAGGGAGGGAGAGAGAGGGGAGAGAAAGAGGTGGAGAGAGAGGAGGGAGAGGGGGACAGAGAGATGAGAGTGGGGAGAGAGGGGAGGGGAGAGAGAGAGAGGGTAGGGAGAGCGGGATAGAGAGGCAAGGCTGCCAACCCATGCACTGAGCGTGAGAATCACGCATTTCGCCAATTTCACACGCTGATCACAAATTTCTCACGCTCTGTCGTGAGAAATTCTGTGATCAACGAAAATTTCAAACCTCATATCAACTGCATGGGCCATGGGAGTTGGAAGCAGAAGCAGCGACGGGGACAGATGCAGACGGGGAGCGGGGCTGCCGAGTGTTAGCCGGGCTGGCGAGTCGCTCACTGTAGCTCCGGCCGTGGGCGTCGGAAGCGTTGTGCCGCCGCTGTGAGAGTCTCTGTGCCAAATTCGCCCAGGTGACCGGCATGGATCAGGCTGCGGCTCGGTGCATCCTGGAGGACAACCAGTGGCTGCTGGAATTAAGTACCAGGCACTGGGTAGAAACGGTGGAAGATAGTGGACTTCAAATGGGGGTGGTTGGCGAAAGCACCCTGCTTGCCTGCTAGATTTTCACTTGCTGTAACCGCAGGAAAAATGTTCCCGATGTTGGGGAGTTCAGAACCAGGGGTCACAGTTTAAGAATAAAGGGGGGGGCAATTAGGACTGAGATGAGGACAAACTATCTTTACACAGAGTTGTGAATCTGTGGAATCCTCTGGCACAGAAGGCAGTGCAGGCCAATTCACTGATGTTTTCAAAGGGAGTTACATTTTGCTCACGAAATCAAGGGATATGGGGAAAAAACAGAAAAGAGGTACTGATTCTAGATGAATAGCCATGATCATATTGAATAGCAGTGCTGGCTCGAAGGGCCGATGGCCTAGTCCTGCACCTATTTTCTACGTTTCTCTGCAAGTATATGGCAATAAAACTCGATTACTTGATTTTGAAGCATTCATGCATGGAGGTATAATGTTGTCATAGAGTGATACAGTGTAAAAACAGGGCCTTCAGCGCAACTTGCCCACAACCGCCAACATGTCCCAGCTACGCTACCTGCTTTTGGTCCATCCCTCCAAACCTCTCCTATCCATGTATCAGCCTAACTGTTTCTTAAATGTTGGGATGGTCCCTGCCTCAACTACCTCCTCTGGCAGCTTGTTTCAAACACCCACCGCCCTTTTTTGTGGATAAAGTTACCCCTTAAAAAGTTACCTCTTAAAAATACTTCATACAAAAAACATTGAAATCATACTTCTACAATGCACTAAAACATGATTTTAATACATCAAATTTCAAAAGGTTCCTAGCCGGGGAGGGGGGACACCTTCTTCCACACCCTCTCCCCACTCGGTCACTCCACTCCCTCACTGGGTACCCCCAAGGCCAGTGACCGGTGATCGCTCAGCCTCCCCACTTTCAAAAATGCTCCGTGGCCCTTGGTTCAGATGGAGAACACTGCCAGATGCGAGCGGGGAACTGAGGCCAGTTGTCCATGATGTTTGGATCCCAATGCTCAGAGCTTCATGTTTCAGAATTAGCTAATATTATTGATTTGTAATTAGCCTGATGACTTCAGGACTGTTTGTTACAAAAATGAAAGAAATTGTAACAGAATACTTATACAGCTGAGTGAGTATAATTTTATGGATGGGAATTGTGTTCAACCAATTGATGACTTCTTTGACAAAGTGACTATGACAATGTTAGATAACAAGGAAGCAAATGAATGTAGCAAATTTTGTTATCCATAATTTGGTCTGTGAAGTGCCCCATAAAGGATTACTGCATTAGCTAAGCACTTGTGGACTTGAACGTAATAGGTTAAGTCCAGGGGGTCAGATATGAGGCTTTATGTGTGGGCCAGATATAGTGCAAGTGCAAAGGGGCTAGGAGCAAGGCCAAGTGTGCATCCAAAGTCAAGGTCTGGAATAGTACTAGGTGTGCAGTCAAAGCTGGGACCAGGGGTGTGTTCAGCACTGGGAACCTAAGCAGATAATCAGGGTAGAATAGGGGTCAGGTGTAGGGCTGGACTCAGGGACAGGAATGAGAGAAGGTATGCAACTGGAGTCAGGGCCAAGAGTAGTACCAGGTGTGCAGTGAGACCCAGGTTGGCCAACATGGGCCAAATGTTTGATTATAATCTGATTTCCATACATGAATACGCTAAGATCATTCATGTGCTGCATGTATGGATCAGAGCCAGGGCTCTACTGTGGAATGTAATTAGGAATGTAATTTACTCTAACCTTATTCATAGCTAATCCAATTTAAAGCATATGTATTGCATTCAAGTGTAAGTTAAAAGACTCGCTACAGTATGCACCTTATTACACAATTTCAAGCTGAAAAATGCAAAGGTTCCGTACCAATGGGAGGGGGGTCTCCTCCCCCACCCCCGGTCGCTACGCTCCCTCGGGCTTGGTCTCACAATTTCTCACTCCAAACGCTCACCCAATGTTGGCAGCCCTGAATTATGCCTTAAATAGTGCTGAAGAATTGAGGATCCCGAAACCTGGTTATCAAACAACGCAAACACCATTTTCATGATCTCAAAGAAAAATATTTTTTTGATGGCAACAATTGAATAGTGCCAATGTGCACTTGCATTATGTATTACTCTATATCTCTTAACATGAATGTTACCAAATGAGTGTAAACAGCAACTGTTTCTCTGCAAGAATCTTCTCCAGTGACAATAGGAGATCCTTGAAGGGTAACAGGAGAAAAACTGTTTGCCCGGCACAGGTGATGTTATTTCTGACACTCTGGTCGGTGTCATATGTTTAGAAAATCACAAGCTACCCTTGTGGTACATCATGGCATGGCAAGAAAAGATCCGTATTTGCCATCCTTGCTGTTGTGGTATAGCTAAGCTGCTTTCAGACCATCTAAAGCAGAGACCGTCCCCTCCGCAACTCCCAGGTCAACTCATTCCTTCCCACCCAAACCACCCCCTCCCCAGGTACCTTCCCGTGCAACAGCAGATGATGCAACACCTGTCACTATACCTCCTCCCTCGACTCTGTCCAGGAACCCCAACAGTCTGTTCAGGTTAGGCAGAGGTTCACTTGCCTCCTCCAACCTCATCTAATGTATCTGTTGTTCAAGATGTGGACTCTTCGACATCGGCGAGATCAAACACAGACTGGGCGATCGTTTCGGGGAACACCTTCGCTCAGCCCGTGTGAACCAACCTGATCTCGCGGTTGTGGGACACTTTAATTCTCCTTCCCATTCCTATACAGACCTTTTTGTCCTTGCTCCTCCATTGTCAGAGTGAGGTTAAACGCAAATTGGAGCATCTCATATTTTGCTTGGGCAGCTTACAGCCCAGTGGTGTGAATATTGATTTCCCTCATTTCAGGTAGCCCCGGCATTCCCTCCCTCTCCCAAGTCGCACTAGCTTCTCATTTTCACCCTACAAACAGATTACAATGGCCTGTTTCCTTTATCAACTTTACATTTTTGCATATCTTTTATTCATTGTTCTTTATCTCTCCACATCACCATCTATATCTCTTGTTTCCCTTATCCCTAACCAGTCTGAAGAAAGGTCTCAACCCAAAACATCACCCATTCCTTCTCTCCAGACATGCTGCCTGTTCCGCTGAGTTACTCCAGCTTTTTGTGTCTAATCTAAAATGAGCATTTGGCTTAGCATTTGGTTAGGAGATATAAGGGTTTTATATCTGTTCGAAACAGTTTTGTTTTGAGAGATACAGCACGGAAACAGGCCTTTCGGCCTGCCAAGTCAACACCGACTAGCGATCCCCGTACAATAGCCCTATCCTACACATTAGGGACATTGTACCATTTTTACCAAAGCCAATTAACCTACAAACCTGCACATCTTTGGTGTGTGGCAGGAAATTGGAGCACCTGGGGAAAACCCATGGGGAGAACATACAAACTCCCATAGTCCTGATCGAATCCGGGTCTCTGGCACTGTAAGGTAGCAACTCTACTGCTGCGTCCACCTGCTGCCCTACATTATTGATTATACAATAGTGATTCAAAGCAAACTCTGTTGCGTTCATCAACAGACCATTTTAAAGAAGGGTGGCTATCCAAAAAGGGCTATTTCCCCAGAAATAATTAAAACAATCGTTACCAATGCTTAAGCAGACTTTATATATTTCCCATGTCCATTAGTGATGTGGGGTATTCGAGAACATGTTCTGTAATTGGATCCTGGTCGAACCAGTTGAAGACACTTGTTTTCCATGAAACTGAAGATGTAGGTTAGGCTTCAACCAACAGCGATTCCAACTGTCTTAAAAACCCAGATGACTGCCCAGTTTTCAACAATCATACATCTTTGTTTCTACCATAAATGTATTTAAAAAAATTGACTTGTTTCTTATTTCCTTTCAGTAATCAGATAAATCTGACTGCATCATCATGCCTTTATATCTTTCTTTCATCAGTTTTAAAAGATTAAAAAAAGATCTTTTTGATGAAGTTTTAAAAACTAACACTATTGCCATAAAAGTAGAAAAGTGACTTAATTGCTGTAGAACAACAGGTTCTTATCTGTTGGTTGCCAAGTACAGGTGTATTCCCATTGCATCTATTTCAGCTGTCTCAGCATTTTATGGTTAGCATCTCAGTCTTGGCCTTTTTCCTAAAATGCCTCCAAGCTATTTCTATTTTATGCTTGCAAGATTTTACCAGGTGTGTATGTTCTTATGATGATGGATTCCTACTTCTCCCTTCAAAGCATCCTGTTTTGTGGGCTGGATATTTTTTAACGTTTTTGTGCACCAGGATTAATTGATTATAATCTTGATTATATACGTGGAGAACCAAAAACATTATTGCTGGTCTCTGTCTGCATTCCATCCCAATTTTTAATAAAGCACCACTGAGTCACTAGAATATCATGTGGCAAATCACCCAGTGTCTGGCAAGCCATCTGAGCTTGCCTCACCGGTCACACTAGGAGTATACTCTTCCTGAATGGTTCCGGGTGTGAATCTTCTGAGGGAGGCTAGTTTCCAGTTCCTATTTGATCAGAAGGAGCTGTGCCACACAGGGTTTTTTTTTGTAAGTGTTGTCTCTGTCCTAGTACGGAGTGACTTGTGGTGAGTTTGAGCCCTCGGGTTCACCTGTTGCTATGGAGGTGTTTTAGACTTTAGAGATGCAGCATGGAAACGGGCCCTTTGGCCCACCGAGTCCTTGCCAACCAACGATCACCCTGTACACCAGCACCATCCTATACATTAGGGACAATATACAATTTTACAAGCCAATTAACCTACAAACCTGTACGTCTTTAGAGTGTATGACGAAACCAGAGCACCTGGAGAAAACCCGCATGGTCACAGGGAGAACGTACAAACTCCATAAGGACGCACCTGTTGTCAGGTTTGAACTCTGGTCTCGTAGAAAATAGCTACACGGAATGAAAAGATTACATTCTGCTAGCTCAGGAACTCTGGGATGAGTCAGAGATGGATTGAATCAGGTGGCAACAAACCACTGGTGTGACCTGGACCATTCAGGAACGGCAGCTCGTTGTGTGAGTAAATCATCGATAATGTGGGTCCCAGAGCACAGTAGCCTGGAGATTCCATTATGTTGCAGAGCATTATGAAGATATAAAAGGGAGGCCCCCTTGTTGGGTGGATAAGTGGAAGACAGGCAAATATTTTCTGCTATGAACGCCCTAATCAACATTTTGAAGAAATCCTGGGCTTGTCCACACCTTCATAGAATCAGTGTGTGAATGAACTGCAGATGCTGGTTTAAACCAAAGATAGACATAAAATGTTGTTAATTCAACAGAACAGGCAGTATCTGTGGCGGCGTTTGGATGACGTTTCAGGTCGAGACCCTTCTTCAGACTGATGTCGGTGGAGGGAAAGGGATGGATGGATGAGAAAGTGTGAAAATAGGGTAAAGGGAATGATGATCAAGGAAATGTAGAATAGATCATTGTTATGTTGTTAAAGAAGGAACTGCAGATGCTGGAGAATCGAGGGTACACAAAAGGCTGGAGAAACTCAGCGGGTGCAGCAGCATCTAAGGAGCGAAGGAGAAGGGCGACGTTTCGGGTCGAGACCCTTCTTCAGACTGGTCAGGGATCAGGGAAACAAGAGATATAGACGGTGATGTGGAGAGATAAAGAACAATGAATGAAAGATATGCAAAAAAGTATCGATGATAAAGGGAACAAGCCATTGTAAGCTGTTTGTGGTGTGAAAATGAGAAGCTAGTGTGACTAGGGTGGGGGAGGGAGATAGAGAGAGAGGGGGAATGCCAGGGCCCGAGGGCTGAGGGAGAGGTGGGAAGGGGAGGAGACAGCAAGGGTTAACAGAATTGAGAAAATTCATTGTTCAAGCCCAGAGGATGCAGACTCCCCAAGCGGAATATGAGGTGCTGTTCCTCCAACTTGCGGTGTTGCTCACTCTGGCCGTGGAGGAAGCCCAGGACCGAGAGGTCGGATACGGAATGGGAGGGGGAGTTGAAGTGCTGAGCCACCGGGAGGTCGGCTTGGTTATTGCGGACCGAGTGGAGGTGTTTGGCGAAACGATCGCCAAGCCTCCGCTTGGTCTCGCCGATATAGATCATCTGGCATCTGGAGCAGCGGATGCAGTAGATGAGGTTGGAGGTGCAGGTGAACCTCTGTCGGACCTGGAAGGACTGCTTGGGTCCCTGAAAGGAGTGGAGGGGGGAGGTGAAGGGACAAGTGTTGCATTTCTTGCGGTTGCAAGGGAAAGTGCCCGGGGAAGGGGTAGAGCGGGAGGGGAGGGAAGAATTGACAAGGGAGTTGCGGAGGGAGCGGTCTTTGCGGAAGGCAGACAGGGCATTCCCCCACTCGCAAACAGGGCAGAGTCCCCCTGGTCCTCACCTCGGAGACGGAAAGCCTGGTCGGAGAACTGGGAAGGGGGAGGGATGGAGAGAGCAAAAGCAAGAGTTACTTGAAGTTAGAGAAGTCAATGTTCATACCGCTGGGGTGTAAGCTGCCCAAGCAAAATGTGAGGTGTTGTTCCTCCAATTTGCACTAGGCCTCACTCTGACAATGGAGGGGGCCCAGGACAGAAAGGTCAGTGTGGGAATAGTGGAGGGGTTAGTGTCCAGCAACTGGGAGATTAGGTACGTTCAGGTGGACTAAGCGGAGGTGTTCATCGAAACGATCGCCGAGCCTGCGCTTGGTCTCGCCGATATACAGGAGTCCGCACCTGGGACAGCGGATACAGTTGATGGGGTTGGAGGAGGTGCAAATGAACCTCTGCCTCACCTGAAAAGACTGTCGGGGTCGTTGGATGGAGTCAAAGGGGGAGGTATAAGGACATGTGTAGCATCTCCTGTGTTTGCAGGGTAAAGTATCTGGGGTGGGGATGGTTTGGGTTGAGCAGGGAGTTGCGGAGGGAAGGGTCTCTGTGGAAAGGGTGGAGATGGGATCCCGTTGGAGGCAGCGAAAATGTTGGAGGATTATGTGCTGTATGCGACAGATGATGGGATGGAAGGTGAGGACCAGGGGGACTCCCTGTTACGACGAGGGGGAGCGAGCGGCACTGCGGGATATCGAGGGCCTAATGAGGGCCGCGTCTATGATGAGGCGTTCCATACCAGGACATCGGAGATGGCCTCATTCTTTAGGGACCAGGGGTTCCACTCTTCTATCATACTGTCTCCGACTACATTTTATCTCGGGTCTGAAGAAGGGTCTCGACCCGAAACGTCGCCTATCTCCTTCGCTCCTTAGATGCTGCTGCACCCGCTGAGTTTCTCCAGCTTTTTGTGTACCCCCACATTTTATGTCTGTTTGCTTTGTTATTACCTTCTCCCAGCTAACAATGATCTATTCTACATTTTCCTTGATCTCAATTCCCTTTGTCCTGTTTTCACACCTTCACACTTCCTTATCTATCTACCTCCCTCCCCCCCTGACGTCACTCTGAAGAAGGGTCTCAACCCGAAACATCACCCATTCCTCTCCACAGATGCAGCCTGTCCTGCTGAGTTACCCCAGCATTTTGTGTCTATCATAAAATCAGTCTTTTAAAGAAGGAACTGCAGATGCTGGAGAATCGAGGGTACACAAAAAGCTGGAGAAACTCAGCGGGTGCAGCAGCATCTAAGGAGCGAAGGAGATAGGCGACGTTTCGGGCCGGGTCTGAAGAAGGGTCTCGGCCCGAAACGTCGCCTATCTCCTTCGCTCCTTAGATGCTGCTGCACCCGCTGAGTTTCTCCAGCTTTTTGTGTACCCCATAAAATCAGTCTTGCCTGCCGATTTCCTCTAGCAGTTTTTCTGCTCCAGATTCTAGCTTCTACGGTCATAAATTCATGTTTATCCAATTCAGTGCATGTAGATGACATGATATAATTGCATATTAGTGTTTGTTTTTCACGGAGTGCATGTTATAAGTTTTACTCCACACCAGTGTCTTTTTAAAGCCATATCTACCATCTTTCATATAGTTTACAAACCATGGTTAAGCTATAGTTTAAATGTGACTGCAAATGTCATTGCAGTATTTATTATGGAAAAAAGCATTTGTAGAACGTGATCTCAAACATTTCGGAATGCATTGTAATCAAAAAAGTATCTCTCGTCAACTTTAAAAAAAATCCACTTCGCAGTGCCTGATAGACTTTAGGATAATGTGGAGGAAGGAAATGTAGATACCGGTTTAAACCGAAGAAGAAGATGAATAGGAAGCACTGAACTTCCAGACGCACCCTGATCGTTGTTCTCCTTAAGTCTGAAGGTAGACACAATGCTGGAGTAACTCAGCGACAGGCAGCATCTCTGGAGAGAAGGAATGGGTGATGTCTGAAGAAGGATCGCGACCCGAAATGTCACCCATTCCTTTTCACCAGAGATGCTGCCAGTTCCGCTGAGTTACTCCAGCATTTTGTGTCTATCTTCAGACTTAAGGAGAACAACGATCAGGGTGCGTCTGGAAGTTCAGTGCTTCCTATTCATCTTCTTCTTCTTCTTCTTCTTCTTCCATATGGCGTGCACAACCTAAAGTTGTAGGACAACTTATTCTATATGATCTTATTTGTTTGTGCACACCAGATTGATTGCATTCGTCGAAACAGGGTGGACCACGTGAAGGTTGCAATCTCCTACCCAGTGCTTCCACAATTACACAATTTCAATGATCTCTTTTTTGTTGTTATTGTTTGGAGGGCCAGACTGACAGTCCAGGTAACTTCAAGGGGCACTTGTGTAATCATGGAAGCACTTAGCTTGCTGATTCACCCTGATCATTGGTATTCGCCCAAGCTCCAATGTTGAACTCTTCATGGACCAATGGATACGCCAACCTTTTACAATTTACTAACGGGATTAGGGTGCTGAACCTGCACCAGGCTAGATTTGTTGCAGATTCATTGTTTCCAATAATGTTAGTGAAGGGCTAATGGCTTTGAAGGAGGCAGATAAGCTTCAGACAGATTAAGTTTCCTTAAATAAAGTGGTTAGAATCATTTTTATGTATTATCGTGGTATCCTGCAATTACTAAACTTTCAAAATTGTTAACAGTTTTGGAAAGATACAGTTGAAGACCATGAAGTCCGGGAGCTTATCGGAGAAAAAAGTCTCAAAACTAAAGGTAAGACAGTTGATTAACAGCAACAGTGTTGGCTAATATAAATATTAAATTGTTAATATTGCAGGATAGTAGTCTCAAAGGCCAACGCGACTTGAGTGTTTATATTCATTTGCTGAGCTATCTTTCTTTTATAAGGTGAAATTCTACTCCGAAACAGATTCTCCTGTGTTGGATACATCATTTATACATCAATATGAGATTTCTAACCAGGTCTCTTGTGGAAAAACTTATAGTTTATATTTATGTTTCAAGGTCAGTTTATTGTTACATGTACCAATTAAAGTACAGTGAAATTTGACTTGATTTGAAGAAGAGGCTTTTGCAGAAACCCTTTGGTTTTCTTGGTATGGTGGCTAGGGAGGACTGGAGCGATCTTTGATACGTGTATTTTAGATATGTTCTGGACTCGTTGGGTGAAGAAAGAGAATTTGAAGTTGAATTTTGATTTGAAAAGGTGCATTGCTTTCAGCAGATGGTGCTGTTGTGATTTTATGATCTAATAATGGTTCATGTAGCACAGTAGCTTCACCTGCTGACAGCAAGTGACATTACATGTTAAAAATGTCTCCCCCCATGCAGCATATTAGAAGGGCAATGCCGCAATGTAGTGACAGTTGCAGCAGAATTAAAGATATTCAGTTTTATTTAAGAAGCTTCCAAGAAGTATTATCACATAGCTGCCAGAGCATGGTTTCACGCCATGAACATAAATATGCAATATAAATTTTATTCAGAAAGGGGGAAAAAATTATGGTTATTATTACAATACTCAGTGACAGATACAATGCTTTAATTCCAATGGCATTTAAGTCAAAATTGTAGAAATCCTTTGTTCAACCTGGTGCTTGTTTTATTTCCTAGTGCAAGTGAATTCAAAGCCAGTAAATTTGCTTTCTAAAATTCATTAGTTTTAGAAAAAAAATCTCATTCCTAACAACATTGTTCTGGGGAGGACAAAGTGATTTCCCATTTTATTTGTGCTAAACCTAATGCTAAGAGACAGCAGCATGAAGAGATAACATAAATGTTGATGGAATTATTGACAGAGAGTGATATTGATGTATTGGTGTATTATTGCAACGTGTACCAAGATACATCAAAATACGCATGTTTTGCCTGCTATCCAGGTAGATCATGCCATACATGATTACCACAGGTAGTGCAAAGTAGAGCGTAGAATATAATGTTACAGCTATTGTGCCACATGACAATAAATAAAACTGAACCAACCATTCACTGTTTTACTCTACTTTCAACTTTCACTCCAACTATATTTAACACTGTCTCTAGAAAGTGGGCAACATAATCAAGAGCCACTCATACCTCGTTATTCTCTTTTCTTCCCTCTCCCGTCAGACTGAACATAGAAAAGTTTGAAAGCCCATACCTCCAGATACAAAAACAGCTGCTTCCTTGCTGTTATCAGATGCATGAACAGACCCCTCGTACGCTAGAGATGAATTCCCTATTTTCCAATCTACCTTGTTGCAGTCCTTGCACATTTTTATCTTCACCTTCTCTGTAGCTGTAACATTACTCTACACTGTTTATTTTCTCTTTTCCACTATCTGCTGTATTTGTGTGTGATACTATTTGCCTGAAATATTTTCATTGTATCACAGAAAACATGACAATAATAATAATCCAATACAAAATATCACGTGCAATAAAATGTGTACGTTATACATTGGAAAGGATGTTAGCTATTCAAGACAAAAATGCTGTAATCAGCTCCAGTGCCAAAACTTACCAGTTAATTCAATGTCTAAACTGCACCCATGAATGTTCTCTGAAACATAAGTAAGCAAAACCTTTAGAGAAGAGAGCAAATTTATGAAAATATTTTATTAAAATTTAGTAGAAACGCAGGCAAGTATGTTTCCTCCTTAGTTACATGCTTAGTATAGAATTAAAAAGTCTTAACTTGGCTCTTTTGCCAATGCTATCTGTCAAGCTCTTTGCAACAAACTCCATTTTAATTGACTGCTATTGGCAAGTATCTTCCTTGTCTCAAAATAACCTGTGATTTATAGCACAAGAAAATTAGAACTTATAAAAGTGAGCAAAACAAAGTGCTAGAGTAACAGTCTCTCAGTCTGAAGGAGGGTCTCGACCTGAAACGTCACCCATTCCTTCAATCCAGAGATGCTGCCTGTCCTGCTGAGTCACTCCATCATTTGGTGTCAATCTTCAGTTTAAACCAGCATCTGCAGTTCCTTCCTACACTTTATGTTTTACTCTAGATTCCACCATCTGCAATTCTTCGTCTTTTATAAACTTGACGTGGCCTACTTGCATAGACTTCAGTTGGTTTGTGCTTTTTAATTGTAGTCGAGTTAAATGTCAACATTTTTAATGTAGTGATTCTACTTAATGGGGTATATTACTCATTTTAATTAACCATTTGTGTTTAGTAATGAATCAATATGCAGTTCTATACTGGAATTAATGCTACTTTAACAGATATTTTGAAACCTATATTGTAGAGTGTGGAAAATGACAAAATATCATAATTAAGTAATTTTGTTTCAATGTTTGCTCCTTATGGTAGAAGCTGCTAGCGATGATGGATGGGACTCTGTCTTGTTCCACCCTCCACAGAAATTGGGTATCAATGACCTGGAAGGACAAAGGGTGCTGCAAATAGCTGTTATCATCCACAATTTGTCCATGGAAGAAGGGAACGCCAAGTTATTAGCTAACCGAACGTGCCTGAGGTTTCTGCTGCTATGTGCTCACAGTAAACATGTATCACTTAAGCAAATGGGATTGGATACACTGGGAAATGTAATGGCAGAGGTAAGATTTTTGTTTTTCCATTTGTGGATGGAGCTGAGCTGCTCTATATTGAATATGTTGGAATTGTAAAAAATATGAAAAGGACATTGTTTGGAACTAGAAATATCTCATTTATTTAATCCCTAGTAATATTTACATTACTGCAGCATTTCAAATTGACCTTTACATCAGAGGTTATGGATTATTCAATCTGAATATCCGCTTGACATTGCATCGGTGTTTGATGGGCAAACGATTTATTCACCACCATTTATTTGATTTCCTGACAAAGATATAGAAACACCCAACTTCACAGTACCTTAAATGTTGTCGGTCTGCAGCCAGATTCCTCACAGGATGGGGAAGGTGGTTTTAATATTTGGTTGGGTAGAAATCGTCTGACGGACATTAACTATTTTAATTTTGACGTTTTTATAAAAACTTTTAAATAAAACATTGAGGCAGTTATGCCATCTTGAAACCATGGCACTTACAGAGCACAAACATCCATACATGACTTGGAATGGCTTTGTTCACATGAGCCCAGAAGGAGTGGTGGGTGGATGAATGCGTCTTAAACCATGTGCGGTTGTAGCCCATATTACTGGTAGCACAACAGGCCAATCTGCATCAATGAACACGAAGAGACCAATAATTTGGTTATCTCTTAAAGATTTTTCATCTAGTTTGAAGGCAGTGCCCAAAGAGGCAATGTGCAGTAGAGAGTAAAGGAAAGATATTTAGTTTTGCTAAAAACACATTAACTACTATATAATAGTCGAAATGTTTACAGCATGAAACAGGCCCTTCGGTCCACCACGACTATGCTGACTATCATGTTTATTTATACTAATCTCTGTTGCCTGCATTGACCTAATAATACAAGTCCCCTCCTCCCAACTCCTGTCACACTGGAAGCATCAATACTCCAGAATGCTGCCAATCTTGCCCATTCCTTAACATTTATGTAACTGCTACAATATCTCAATCCCGTGCCGGCTCGTAGGGCCGAATGGCCTACTCCTGCACTTATTGTCTATTGCATTGATCCAGGCCTTGGGACTATTTGTCATACTAATGAGGCTTCTTGCATTTAGGAAAATGACCTTCCACACTTCCTTTCTTGGCCTTCCTACTGGATTTGGTTGCTTTAACCAGTTTACCAAATTCTTTCAAAACAACATCAGTGCACTTAACAGTGTATAAAGATGCCAACATCATAGCAGATAAGGGAACTTTGTGGTAAAGATTGGAATTTGATAAGATGCGAGCTGCCCAAATATAGGTCATGAATTTGCTTAACTTTTTCATAAATCATTTCAATTTGCTTCATCAGAATCGATTAATGTGCATATTTGCAGTTAACAGTTTTACTACATGACTTGCTTGGATCAATTCAGCTTTCAGAATAAGCGAGTATCTCGATAAAGGCAAGGAATCATGGGATTTGTCAAAGGTCATTTGCGATTTTTTAAAAAAGCGAACACAGCGCTGTATAAATTGTTAACTATTCTACCAAGGAATTAATCTAGAATTCTGTCAACTCAGTAGCTTCCTTTCTTGTTCTGCTGTTAACACACGACTTACACACAGTTCCAGTTCAGTTCATTAATCTGCAATTATGAGATTTTCAAAAAGTTAAAGAATTCATTATTTTCATTTAATCCTTAATGTGTTTGCTATTGGAATAAGAAAATATTACTTGTGTTTAAAACATTTTTTAATCTTTATTCATAATTTATGTGTAAAAATATATTGTATCTGAGGCAGGCAGCGACTATTAGTGTGATGTGGGCTGATGCTTTACCCACAGGCGGTATGAAGGTACCGTTAAGGCAAAGATTCATCTCTGAGGAAAACTGAGTACAGGGTTGGTCCTGTGAAGGAGCCGCCAATCCGATAAAAGACATTTAACTGCAAAATGCCTGTCATTTAGTATTGGATACATTGAGTGTAGGGTCTGTGCTGTTCAAAGTGTGCGGTGGTTGCAGTGTGTTTCCCCCAGCCACCTCGCCCAGTGCACGTTGACCAGCACAGTTTGCCAGCCCTTGTTAGCAGAGGCTCTTTGTGCAGGTGTTACCCGAAGCCCTAAGGTTTTGTGGAGGCTCTGTGTTAGGATCGGGCACGCAGCGAGCTAGCGAGAGGGCTGTCAAATCAGATCACCCCAGGTTGCCGAGTGGCCGAAGGGCGGATTTCAATGGGTCATTATTAAACTGTTCCGTCTGTGTGGCATCGCCAGCTCTCTCCCAGATCCCCCACCCCAACTGTCGATGAAGTCTTACTGAGAAAATGCTCCCACTCATATTATGGGTTGGCTCCACGTTTGCCCACTCGCTGGGGCGGGTGGCACCTCCTTCAAAGAGCGCGAGAACAGGTCCCGTCAGCTGGGGAGTAGCGGCCCACTCCTGAGTGAAGCCTCTAGTTTGGCTGCAAATTCTCATATTTATCACCGCCCGATCACTCGGAGCCAGCTCCCAACTATGTGCACTGACAGATTAGAACCAACCCCAGAGGTTAAAGTGACAGCATCTTTATTTAAGCCAACCCAGCTTGAAAGTTTAACCAGCTTATTCAAATCCAATCTGAACTTTCCAACCTACCCCTCATACAGCACATGCTCCTCGTTTCCTTCAATCCAGGAAGGTTGCTTAGATAGGAATGTAAGGACTGTCTCAAATTGGTTGACCACACAACTTGTAATTCGTGTAAATCAATATCGGATTTGAATGGCTGTGACTCAGGCTAATGCCAGGGATTTGATAATTGACAGGCTTGTTCCAGGCATTCTTGCGTTTTCAAGGCTGGTGCTGTATTGAGTCAATAATTTAAATAGATACAATTGTGGATTTGTGCAGCCTGCAGTACGCTGTGGCCTAGTGCTGACATATTTGACTGAAATGAATATGCAGGTCGGTGCGCGCACACAATAGCTCAGCTGGCAAGAATGTTTACCCCGAAGGACCCACGACCTGGGCATGCGCAATTGTAATACCGAATTTGCTTATTCTCATGTTTATTTTTCCCTACAGCTGCAATTGGATCCCATAGACTTCCAGAGTACCCAGGTGATTTTTCACACCATTACAAAATGCCTTCATTCTTCAGACAAGTGGTTTCGAATTCGAGGTACGTCTGCCATCTCTCTACCTATCCACCCCTTCTCCCTACCATGAGGTTTTGCTGCCTCCTTCTTACCTCCCAGCTCCTCTCCCCTCCCAGCTCCTGGCCTTTCTGTCCGCCTCCCCCAAGCCTATCTAAGCTAGTCCCATGTTTCTCCTAGGCCTTTCCTATCTATGTACTTGTCCAAATATATTTTAAATGTTGTAATTATGCACTTCGTCTGGCAGTTCCTTCTGTGTACCCACCACGATTGTTTGGAAAGTTTTGTTTAAAATCATTTCCCTCGCCTTCAATCAATCCCCTCTAGTTTTGGAATCCCCTACTCTAGGGAAGAGGACCGTGATTATTTATGCCCTCATAATTTCATAAACCTCTCTAACGTCATCCCTTAGCCTTCTACATTCCATTGAGAATAAATCCAGCCAATCGTCTCATAGGTACAGCTCTCTATACATAGCCCCCCCCCCCCCCCCACATTTCAGGGCACCATAATGTTTGGGACGCATGGCTTCACAGGTGTTTGTAAATGCTCAGGTGTGTTTAATTGCCTCCTTAATGCAGGTATAAAAGAGCTCTCAGCAATTAGCCTTTCCTCCAGTCTTTCCATCACCTTTGGAAACTTTTATTGCTGTTTATCAACATGAGGACCAAAGTTGTGCCAATGGAAATCAAAGAAGCCATTATGAGACTGAGAAACAAGAATAAAACTGTTGGAGACATCAGTCAAACCTTAGCCTAATCAAAATCAACTGCTTGGAACATCATTAAGAAGAAAGAGAGCACTGGTGAGCTTACTAATCGCAAAGGAACTGACAGGAGAAGGAAGACCTCCACAGCTGAAGGAAGAACTCCATAGCTTTCAAGAGATAGCTAGATGTGGCACTTAAAGATAGTGGAGTCAAGGATATGGGGAGGCAGAAATGGGGTACTGATTGTGGGTGATCAGCCATGATCATATTGAATGGCTCGAATGGACAAATGGCCTACTCCTGCACCTATTGTCTATTGTTAGTAGAATTCTCTCTATAATAAGGAAAAATCCCCAAACACTGTCCGACAGATCAGAAGCACTCTTCAGGAGCCAGGTGTGAATTTGTCAATGACCACTGTCCGCAGAAGACTTCATGAACAGTAATACAGAGGCTACACTGCAAGATACAAACCACTGGTTAGCCGCAAAAATAGGATGGCCAGGTTACAGTTTGCAAAGAAGTACTTAAAAGAGCAACCACAGTTCCGGAAAAAGGTCTTGTGGACAGAAGAGACGAAGGTTAACTAATATCAGAGTTGTGGCAAGAGCAAAGTAAGGAGGAGAGAAGGAACTGCACAAGATCAAAAGCATACCACCTCATCTGTGAAACACGGTGGTGGGGGTGTTGGGGCCTGGGCATGTATGGCTGCTGAAGGTACTGGCTCACTTATCTTCATTGATGATACAACTGCTGATGGCAGTAGCGTAATGAATTCTGAAATGTATAGACACATCCTATCTGCTCAAGTTCAAACAAATGCCTCAAAACTCATTGGCCATTCTACAGCAAGACAATGATCCCAGACATACTGCTAAAACTACAAAGAGTTTTTCATAGCTTAAAAAATGGTAAATTCTTGAGTGGTCAAGTCAATCACCCGATCTGAACCCAATTGAGAATGCCTTTTATATGCTAAAGAGAAATCTGAAGGGGTCTAGCCCCCAAAACAAGCATAATCTAAAGATGGCTGCAATACAGTCCTGGTAGAGCATCTCCAGAGAAGACACCCAGCAACTGGTGATGTCCATGAATCGCAGACTTCAAGCAGTCATGCATGCAAAGGATATGCAACAAAATATTAAACATAACTACTTTCATTTACATGACATTGCTGTGTCCCAAACATTATGATGCCCTGAAATGGGGGAACTATGTATAAATACTGCTCTAATTTCTACATGGTGAAACCAAAATGTACAAAAAATGGCCTTTATTAAAATCTGACAATGTGCACTTTAACCACATGTGATTTTTTTTTCTCTATCACAAATCTCAAATTGTGGAGAACAGAGGCAAGTAAATAAATGATGGGCCTTTGCCCCAAACGTGATGGAGGGCACTGTACATTCGCATCCAGGTCTTGCCAAGGCTATTTCATGTGTTCAATTTTCCCTCCTAGTTTAGTTTAGAGATATATCATGGAAACAGGCCCTTCAGCCCTCTGAGCCCATGCTGGCTGTCGATCACACTATTACTGTTCTCCCATTTTCTCATCCACCCCCTACACAAGGGATGAATTAACCTTCAAACCTGCATGCGTTAGGGATGTGGAGGAAACTGGAGCACCAGGAGAAAAACCACGTGGTCGCAGGGGTAATGTGCAAAGTCCACACAGACAGCACCTGTGTTTCTGGCACTGTGAGGCAGCAGCTCTTAGCTACGCCACTGTGCCACTTCCTTAAGTTCCTTAAATATCCACAATAAACCTCAAAGGACTTGCACAAAACGAAATGCCTATGCCTGCATATGCTTTATTTCTAATCAATTCTTCAATTTCATTTTGGCTATCTCAAGCTATTTCACCTTTCTTATTAAAATCGTTCTTGATCATCAAATATTTAATTGGTCCTTGAGCAGAATTTATCCTCTGACTAACGTCTGCGCTGCTTAATAAAGTCAAAAGCAAATTAAAACATGCAAAATTGCTTTGATATTGTTACACTTTTCACATGGTTTACTCACTTTATTGTAGATTCCGTTAATAAGCCTGAAGAGCTGGTGAAGCAATTCTGGCACAGAGTAGTAGGCATTTAGATATATTTCTGCAGCACCCCTGTATCGTGGCTTGAGAGATACTGATCACACCATGTGTTTGGGACCAACAAATTGCATACCAATGGCCAGTACAGCATAGCTGATTGACCATGAATTACCTCAATTTCTTCAATATTTAGTTGGGTGTCTAAGTTGTGGTAAAAGGATAGGCCATTTGGAGACCTGAAAAAAAATCCTATGAAGTAGGAGGGACTTTGGAGGGATATGGACCAAACGTGGGCAAGTGGGATTAGTGTTGCTGGGACGTTGGCTGTTGTGGACAAGTTGGGCCGAAGGGCCTGTTTTCATGTTGTATCACACCTCTGACTCTATGACTCTAAGTAGGATAACTCATTTGATTTTGCACTCAACTACTAAAGTGTCTTCAAGGCACAGTATGACTATTCCAGACATGTAATGAGGGGGCACCTACTTTGCATGATATTCAGAACTTTGGTAAGCAGGTGGCAATGGGAGTGACTTGAATTTGGAGGATCACAACCTTTTAGTTTTAACTGTATGATTCATGGTTTACCCGTTTTCTCTCATAATTTATTTTTTAAATGCAAAGCCATTTAAATGATGCATGTTAAGAAAACAGTGTTAATACGTAATAATAATGTTTAGCATTGATATATTTTCTTGATTTTAGGTATGGAGATCTTGGCTAAACTTTGCAAAATTGAAGAGAATGTAGATATTATCTGTGAATGTGTGGAACAGGAATCCTATCGTGAGATTGTGAACCATTTATCTCTCCAAGATATATTGCTGTTACTTGCTAGTTTGGAAGCTCTGTACATGTTATCAAGTCTGGGAGAGATGACCTGCACCAAAATCATCAAAGTCGAAAGAAGTATTGGTAAGTTGAAAGGTTGAAATGTGGGTGATGCCTGTTTTTTATTCACAAAGGATAACACTGATATTAGTAATAATTTTTTTTCGTATAGATACTTGATTAGAGGAAGATTACATACAAGTCTAAGTTCCCCATGATTTTACCTCCATTCATTAGTTGATACTTTAGATGATGTTTGTCCCATGGCGAGAAATTTTGGCTCGTAGGTTGTTATGCTGTCTTCTGGTGCCTTATTTTAAGGGTAGAAAGGGATTTTCTTTGCAATTCCTAATGTTTAAAATGTATTAGAAATATAGAAGGGTTGAATATGAAGAATATAAAAACACATGGGCAGAGCAATCGGGTACCTATACACTTAAGTGCTTATGTGTATATACCAAATATATTGGTCCCATTGTCCTGGGCAAGTAATCAAGAAATCTTGTTTTTGTTTTTGGAAAATACAGAAGCAAGCTTCATTTCTGTAACTAACATGTAAAATTTGTGTCCGCAAAAGAATAACGTTTGGTGGAATCCATTTTGAATATATCTCCTTTATGTTGACATCAAGAGAAAGTGCTGCATTTATAATAGATGGTGAAAATCATTTTAAGTCATCTGAAATTCCACAGAACAAATAAAAAAAATCAGACCCCAGCGAAGAAATCCATTTTGATTATTTTTTGGCTATTTCGGGTGGCACAGCAGCACAGCTGGTAGAGCTGCTGCCTCAGTGTCGGAGACCCAGGTTTGAACCTAAACTCAGGTGCTGTCCTTGCGGAATTTGTATGTTCTCCCTGTGACTACGTGGATATCCTCCCGCATTACTAAGACACGTGGTTTTGTAGGTTGATTTGCATTCGTAAATTGTCGCTAGTGTGTTGGGAATGGATGACCAGAACCAGAGAAAGTGGGATAACATAGAACTAGTATGAACGGGTGATCAATAGTTGGTGTGGGCGAAGGGCCTGTTTTCATGCCCTATCTTTCAATCATTTCAGTCACATTTTTATGGCCTACATATATTAACCCTTTCATCTTTTGGACATCAACTCTTTCTAGACATTCACCATTTTGAACTTTTTTACATGCCTTTCATAGGTCTAATGTGGATGACCTCACTTTACCTACATTTAAATCTAATGCTGTGGCTATCTATGTCCCTCCAATTAATTTATTAATTATTCTACTTTAATGATTACTTAAATGCACAGCTTCTCATCTTTGTATTATGAGCAAATGTACATGGTTATCCATCACATCTATCTTATAAACCATTTAGAAATATAAATTGTTTCATCCACAGATTATTTTGGATTACCTTTAGATGCATGTGGTCACTATTCCACACGTTCTGCTGTTCAATTTTATAAAATTTTCTAAACCAATGAGTAATTACCCCTAAATTCTGTGGACTTCAAGTTTTTCATATGGAGAATTGTATCAGATGCCTCATGTGTGTTCTTATAAATAATATCTCTAATCATTTTCCTACCTGCCTCATTAGACACCAGTTCAAAGTATAAAACATTTGCGTTTGTCTGTCTACTCTTGCGGGAACTTGGACGGAACATATTTTAAATAGTTATCTGAGAAATTATTACAGTCGTATAATTTCCTAACTTCCCTCTTTTTTCCATGTTTTTAACTAGCAAAGTGAAATGCAATATTTTCCAGTCCAAAGAAATGATATCTGAATAAAATGTGAAAGTTATAAGGACATCCATGATGCTACCCAATTCTCTTCAAGCTATGGGACGAAAGTCTTTTAGCCCAAGAAATGTGTCTCCTGCTTTCTCAGAAGTTCTGGAGAAAAATCTAAAACCACTTATGTTAATTCAGGTGGCTGCTGATTTAAAAGCAGAAATGTAGGCTTCTATTTTTGAAATTCTTCTCTGCTAATCTATTTGTTCTGTATATTTGGCTTACTATTGTTTCCAGTATGCCCATAGGTATAAGATGTTCTGATTTATATGTAACTTTTTTGATTTAATACTTTACTAAATAAAAAACTTCAGATCAGCTTGTATGCCTGGTGTCTGTGGATACACAGAACTTCCCCCCTGATGCGCTAGCAGCAGTCAAGGTAGTTGAACAGCAGAGCAGTCCAAGACCAGCATCCGAGACCACTTGGCCAGTTGCGGCAGACAATGTTTCAAACCACAACGTCCCTGCAGCAGGTATAGTATTTAATTCCATTGCATCTTTTTAAATATTTTGTTAGTATTTAAGATCTTGTTGGTATTTAACTAATGTGTGTGAAATACATAAGATGAAGCAAAGAAGTCTTGCCGTTATTAAGATACAGTATTTCAGAATGTTGCATTGTGTAGCTATCTTTATCTTGTGGTTTACATAAATCTAATCTTGTAATCAGAATTATCCATCCGTTCCATTTGGATATCATATTAGGTAACCACCTAATCTCAACCTATACCGTGGTGGAGCAGCACTCTTTCTCCTGGAAAGGGGAAATTAAATTGGGTTTCTGTTTCTAATCTCTTAAGTGAATTGTGCTGAAAGGATGCGTTTGTGTTCAAGCTATTTTTAATCCTATGATTGCAGTGGTTCATCTCAAACCTAATGGTAATTCCAGCACTAAACTTGCTTACTATTGAGGATCTTTTACTAGAATATCAGGAACTAATCTAATTATATTAATTAATTATGTCGTTCTCTTACAAATGTAACTTTTAGTTAGTTATTTAATTTAATGGATTTGGTTGCTACAGAAGAATAATAATTTTCAGAATTGGAAGAGATAACTGCAGTTCAATGCAAAGTTGGCAAGTGTGACTACTGGTCAATAGCATCTGCTTATTCCAGCTAAATTAGAACAGATTTTGTTTGACTGCTGGTATGTCTTCTGATTTCCAAAGCACCCAGACCTGTTGCAGTCCCTCCTGTTGGCCTCTTGGAATTGGACAGCGAGACATTTACATGCCAGTGGTAAGTGATTTTTTAAAAATAAAATCCTTTTTATTTGATTTTCCTTAGTATAAATGTGCTATTTCAGCACATTTTCCACATCACTTTTCATATGAAATTCTTACTGAAACCATTATCTTGTTTGGATAGTTCACAGCAGTATCATAATTTTATTAATGTCTGTGATCTCTAATAATTAATGCCATTCTATTCTCATAAAACTACCACCCCACCATGATGCATTTTCTTTTCTCTCTAATACATTAATTGTCTATGTTAATTCATCAATACAACCTGTCTCACTCAAATTGCCAACTTGTCTGAGCATACCAGAATTTCTAACAAGGTTGCCTTTCAGCATAAAGGAGAACTGTTTTTTATTCTTGTATTCGTAAAGCTAAATTGCCATTTGGGTTAAATGCATGAGGTTTATGTTGCAGCTCATGCATTGGCTGTTGAATTTACCTATTCCTCCAAGTTCCTGGATAATTATACGATAGGAGCACGAAATAGTCTATTTGGCCCATGTGTCTGTGCTTTACTTTTGAAAGAACAATCAAAAACAAAGTTCACTGCCCTGCATAGTATCTATGCTCTAAGTTTCATCTTCTGCTTCATGCAGTTTAGTTTAGTTTAGAGATACAGCGCGGAAACAGGCCCTTCGGCCCACCGAGTCCGCACCGACCAGCGATCCCACACATTAACACTATCCTACACCCACTAGGGACAATTTTTACATTTACCAAGGCAATTAACCTACAAACCTGTACGTCTTCGGAGTGTGGGAGGAAACCGAAGATCTTGGAGAATAGACACAGGTCATGGGGAGAATATACAAACTCCGTACAATCAGCATCCATAGTCGGGATTGAACCCGGGTCTCCGGCACTGCATTCGCTGTAAGGCAGCAACTCTACCGTTGCGCCACCGTGACTGCCCTTTTCCTTAATATGTTTCTGAATCAACTAGTGTGTCTGGCAATACTGTAGCTCCTGTTTAAGAACAAAAAAATCCAATCCCAACTCTCAATTTTAGTTAGACAAAAGTGCTGGAGAAACTCAGCGGGTGAGGCAGCATCTATGGAGCGAAGGAAATAGGCAACGTTTCGTGCCGAAACCCTTCTTCAGTTCCAGCTCTCAATTTTAGTTGCTGTATTGAATAATATTGCCAGTGACCTTCAGTTCTTGTAAACAAGATAAAAGTTAATGACCCGACTACAATGGCACTGAACAAAAAAATTGGTTATTCCTTAATCAGTCAAGAACTTCACGTTATTGTAATCATTCTGTCATCACCATAAGTTGGTGCATTTCAATGAAGTACACATTCCTCGCTATTCTTGGCCCGCTTTTCTGTAAATAATGTTGCTTCTGCCATCTCCTTTGATCTTTTCCATAACCTGACTGTCTTACTTAGATTATAGTAGATCAGAACATTTGAGCTCATTGTGTTGGCTTTTCAAAGAGCAGTTATTTTTCCTTGTGCTGCCCCTTGCCTTCATTTTCACAAGCTGTAACTTCACCCATGTTTTTTTTCAAATGATTACTCAAGTATCCTCTTTTTACAAAATTTAAAAAGGACAGCATTTTCAAAATGTAATTGTTTTGATTTAGTGGTCTAAGATCATACTAAAGGTTTTTTGATACAAAGCTTTGTAAATTTCAAGTTTGTTGATGTTATGTGTCCATGTTCCCGTGCTGGTGTATGGGGATTGCTGGTCGGCGCGGACTTGCTCTGCCGAAGGGCCCATTTCCGCACAGTATCTCTATACTAAACTAATGTTTAACCTATTCACTACCACGTTTTTTTTCAAATATTACCAATGACCCGAGTATATTCGAGGGTGGCACTGAACAGGTTAAACTCTAGAATACATTTTGAATATTTGCCCAAAAATTACTATTCTTACCAATTCCTATAAAAATGGTTCAAGCCACCTGTCCTTTACATAAAAATCGACATAAGGTTGTGGATTCAATTAATAGGATAGAAAGCATAACATTGTTTGGGAAGGCACAGCTGAAACATTTAATGCAGTGCGGGGAAGTTCACTGTCCCAAGCTACAAATAGATTTACTTTAATTCCTTAAGATATTCCACTCCCCCACCGTTCAAAAATGGTTCTTATAGAAATAGAAGATGAATGTCATAACAAGTAATTTTTGTTCTGTTTTAGGTTGAAAGCCAACTTTGAAGAAAGTGCAGATAGTTCGATCTATCGAGTGGACCTATATTCTGAATACCTCTCACTGTGCAGTAAACTTGGAAGTGGTGCCATTCTGACATCTACAGGGTTTACTAAATGTCTCCGGTAAGTTGAAACCTTACTGGAAGTGCTCAAAGAACTTACCAATAAGCGAGTCATCATTTTCCGATTTATATTGTGTCATTTCAAATGAGAGTTATAAAAATGACAGATTTAAACTGACTTAATGATGCATACGGCCTGTACTACTACCACCTTCTTTCTAAGTCCAAAATCCCCTTTTCTACCACTTATGTCACCTTGAACTCTATTTTAGAATCACTCTATGAAGCTTTTATTTGATCCATTATTAAGAACTCAATGCAGTAGCTCATCGATAGAACTGAAGCGATACCAAACAGATAAAGTATAATTTAAAAGACCTGATTAATTAAAACTTTTAGATTATTCTGTGCCCAAGTGGATGTTAGAATGTTGAACAGGCCAGAGATTTTGTCAATCTTAATTTAATGCAAGTTCAGGTATACACTGTGTATTTGAATAACAGAACAGAATCTCATTATTGAAGGATCCAATTGCTCTTCACATGCATTTTTTATTTTGAATTCTGTGCAGTATTCATCAAGTCTTAAACTATTTAAAGTGAAGGGAAGGAAGGAGGTAATCTGAAGCTAGTTCCGGGATATGAGATCTGGGCACGTGGAATCTGTGTAGGAAGGAACTGCAGATGCTGGTTTACATTGAAGATAGACACAACATGCTGGATTAAATGATTGGGTCAGGCAGCATCTCTGGAGAAAAGGAATAGGTGACGTTTCCAGTCCAGACCCTTCCTCAGGCTGAGATTCAGGGGAGAGGGAAACTCGAGGTATGAAAAGGTTCAGAGCCAGCACTAATGACCAAGGAAAGGTGGAACCCACAATGTTCCATTGTTGGGTGTAGAAGAGGTGAGAACGAAGGGATACGAACAGTAAAACTAGCAGGATGACCAGGATTGGGGAGAGACGGAGAGAGAGGGAATGCAAGGATTACTAGAAATTAGAGAAATCAATATTCGTACCATTGGGTTGAATGATGCTCAAGCAAAATATGAGTGGAATCTGGTTCAGTACAAGAGGTAGGAAAATTGATCATTAATTTCATGTTCAGAATAGTTATGAAGTTGAACAAGGTGCATTAAGCATAAGGGCCCTCAGCTGGAGTAAGGGCAAATTCAGGTGAGTTGGGATCAAAAATTGGTAGACAAAATAATACTTGAAAATTGGAAACTTCAAACAATGAACACTGGCTATAAATGCATTCACAGAAAGAGTAAAGGGAGGATATTCAAAACGGTCTGGATGACTAAATGTACAAGGTTAAAGTAAGTCAGATAAATAATGTTTAGGGAAATTAGAAGGTTTGTTATACTGTCGCGAGTCAATCTAAATGTGTTAAGAGTTGATCATAAATAGTGAATGAAGGGCAAAGAAAGGATAAGAAAAGACTCATAGCTAACTTTAAGAAAGGAATCCAAAAGATTTTTAGAAACAGATGATTAGTAAGAGGGTATCCATGGGATTTTTGGGTTGATTAGACATCAAAATGTAATTTAATCATGCAGCGATTGTGCTAATAAACTTGCATCAAGAGACCAGGATGCTGACAATGTAAACAGTAAAAGATGACCGTAAAAACTCGGCAGCTTTCCAAATAAAGAAGTAACGGTCCAGATTGGAAGCAAGCGGGTACTGAGGACATACCTTGGATATGGAGAATTGAAAATTTTCCCTTTTATTTTAGAGGGTGTGGAAGAATACACAGGGTTATTAGCCATTAGTGATGGGAAAATTCATTAAAGCAATAATCTGGGAGAAAGTTAATTGGTATTTGTGTAAATGTAATTTATAAATGATATTCAGCAAGGATTTATTAAAAGCAAATTGTTTTACCAACTTGATCTATTTATAAGCCACTTTTGCAATGAGAATTGCAGTGTCAATGTGTGGAATTTCAAAAGCATTTGACAAAGTACCAAATGAATGCTACATTAGCAAAATTAAATCCTCTAAAATTCAAGGGTCAATGGCAGTATGAATACAAAATTAGCTAATGGACAGAAAAGAGGAAATGGAAGAATGTATTCTGTATCGCTTTCAGGGCCAATGTTAGGACTTATTATTTTGATAGGCATAATGCCCTTGACTGTAGGTGATATAAAAGTCAGGAACCCCTTACCAACAAGGGAATAATAAACTACCCAGGGACGGAGATGATTGGTAATGTGAGCAGATACAGCTGAAAAAACTATAAACCAGGAGAAGTTGAAATATTATCCAAATGGTACAATTTTAAGCAAGGTGTACAGGGAGATACCACCAACTGCCGATTCTGGGATCTGGAGTGGGAAAAAAACAAAGGGCTGAAGGAACTTGGCAGGGCAGGCAGGTTTGCACTCATTTCCAGTTAAACATTTTATATATATTGTATTTTACAAGATTGTACTGATTGTATAATCTTTCATTGCAAATGCCACTGATTAAACAGATTGAAAGAGGGAGACGTTTCAGCTTTTTATTTGTAAAAAAATTTGAAAACCATGTATCATTTTCCTTCCACTTCACAATTATGCGCCACTTTGTGTTGGTCTATCACATAAAATCCCAATAAAATACATTTACATTTGTGGTTGTAACGTGACAAAATGTGGAAAAGTTCAAAGGCTATGAAAACTTTGGAAGCCACTGTAGGTGTGGGTGACTGGCAAACGGGGAAAGTAAGTGACAAAGGCTAGAGGTGAAAATAAGGCAATAGCTTACAACCCAATTATATGAACATTGAATTCCCCAATTCCAAATAATGCTCCCTCTTGTTAATGCCTCTTCCCACTGTCCCAGTCACCCTACTTCTTTCCCCTCCTCCATACACTTTTCTTGCATCCCTAAGTCTCATCTCCATTTTAACCTCCCCCCCCCCCCCCCCCCCCCCGCCCACCTCTGCTTTTCCCTCTCCCACTCCCCCTCCACCCTTCCTTATGCTTCCTTCGGCTTTACTTTTCACTACTCTTCTTTCCTATCTGATACCCTATTGTCTCCCTTTCACCTCCATCCTTTTCACCTCCATTCATCTCTTCCACCCCACTCCCCACCTGTATTAACTTCTCAACTTGTCAGGTCTCCCTCCCCCTCCACCTCTCCTTTCCAGCTCCTTACCCCCCCCCCCCCCCCCACTCCAATTTGTCTGCGGAATGACTTATGATCTGAAGTATCACCCGTCCATTCCCTTCACAAATGTTGCCTAACCTGATGGTATACGTATAAAGCAGGTTATGGACATAACAATTGGGAACAGAATTTGATGGCTCCTCATGCCTGCTGAGCCATTCAATAAGTTGATGAATGCTCCTTGATCTCCTCTCCCCTGCCTCGTCTCCATTGCCCTTGATTTTTCTTTGCTCCCAAATATTTTTTGATATCTGTATGGAATGCACTTATGGGGTCTTAGTGTTGCACAGAAACTAGCACTTATGGCCAACTCACCCATGCCAACCAACTAGCCTAACTGCACAAGTCCTGTTTGCCTGTGTTTGGCACGTATGGCACCAAACCTTTCCTGGCCGTATGAAAAGTTGCCCTTCATGCCGCCTTTAATTCATTCTCTGAACTTACAAATTAAATGAGAAACAAAAAAAAAGTTGTACCTTTGCTTTAACATTTATGTAGCATGCTTAAAACATTTTCAGCACATTGAAGTGTTTGCATTAATTTCCGGTTAAACATTTTCCATATCTTGTGTTAAACATTTTCCATAGCTTGTGTTTTCCATGCAATCACACCTAAATAAATCTAAACTTAGAACTAAGGATCCCATTTTTTTTTTTTTTTAAATAAATGCGGGAATAAAATACAGAAGCAAGGAAGTTGTGCTGAAACTCAATGAGAGATTGCTTAGGCATATGCTAGGTTACTGTGTTTCTTTCTGGGGCCCACTGCTTTAGGAAGGTGACATTAGAACATTTGCAGAAATGTACTAGAATAAAAATGGTAAAATGCTGGAAATACTCTGTCAGAGAGCATCAATGAAAAGAGAAACGACATTAACATTTTTGGGTCAACTACTTTTCATCGGATCGCTCTTAGCCACTTGAATATTTTCATAATGTTCCTGTTTTTTTTTCCAGATTTAATGCACCTGTTTGTGCTTTTTGCTTGAGTAATTACTAGAATTGTATAGGGAGGAAGGATTTCAGTTATATAACATACGAGATTCTGTGATTGCTTTTAGGGTAGTGAAAAATAGTGGTTGATGGTTTTTATTATGAATAATCACAGAAGGGTCAGTTATTAGAGGACACCATATTAAGTTAATTGACAAAGGAACCAGAGGTGACAAGGACAACTTTTATTTAGAATGTTTTTGTTATCTGACATGCACTCTTTGTCAGGTTGTTGGAAGCAGATTTAATGATATTTAAAAGGAGCTGGATAAGTATGAAGGAAGATACATCGAAAGAGTGATGGAAAATCTGGGCAGTGATATTAATTGAATAGTTCCTCTTAAGAGCAGGCACAGGCACAGTGGGCTGAATAGCCACATTCTATATCCTGCCACTCTAAGGTACAATGTCTCTACTCATTTGTGTTTAGTTTATGTTGGTGACTAGTTGGTGTATAACTTGCAAAGTAAGAAACACGCAAAGGGAAAATCATTGTCTGGATGCTATAATCACTAAAAAAACGTTAATACCTTTGGGTAATGCTTTTATAATCTCTGATTTAGGTTGACCTTTCCGAATCATACAATAAAGAAGATAGAAGATGCTGGTGCCAATGGTCAGTCCCAGTTTCATGTGGTTGGGATCAAACGTAGGGCAGTACCTTTACCTATTGGAGCAATTCAACAAGAGCAGCAAATGCCAAACCATTCCCTGGTCACAATGAAAACCGGTTCAACGTCCAGTACAACCCTGAATTCCATTGCTATCGGTAAGAAAATGGGGAATGTCTTTTAATTCTGTAGTCTTCATTTTCAGGAAAATAAATGCTATTTCACTGAAATAATCACCATCTAGCTTTTAGCATATTTTAGATTATGAGAACAATTTCCACCTCCAAGAGTCGAAGAGTGGCTACTAGTGTGCACTGCTGAAATAGCTCGTTTGATAACATTTTCAATTGATGTGGACCATAAATCTAAGAAATGTGAAATTCATTTTGCACTGAATTTTACAGCAAATACATCCAACTTGCATTTATCATATTTCCCAAGACACAATTTTTTACTCTAAAATAAGGCCCGAAAATGTACCTGTGTCTTGGAGGCTGAAGGTTAGGCCGAGCAATGCCACTCTCGTAGCAACTGCTCCGCGGGTCCTGCCATGCCTTCGACTCTGGAACTATTTGAAGTGGCTGTAAAAGGACAGCGCCGCTGGGGCAGGGAGACTTCCTTTCACAGCGTGTGGGAAGTCTGGCCCGGGTCAGCACGGCCTGGGCTGCACAAAGTAGTAAACCTGGCTGGGCCACCAGGGGTAAAGTTGTGGGGAGGGCAGGAACGGTGGGAAGGAGGGGTCGGAGATCATGCCAGAAACTCACTTACTCCCCGCTGCCGTGGTGCTCCGGGCGTGGAGCCACCGCATTGTGGCCGGGGAGGGAAGTAGCTCGGCTGGCTGCGAGCGCCCACCGAGACCGGACAGCAGAACCGGCTGCTACCTCAGCAACACTTCTGCCGGCCCACCCGCCAGCCACAGTGTATTTCGGCACAGGCGCAACCGGTGGAGGTGGTGGGGTGCGTCTTCGACGCAGGTGTGTCTTCATTGCCGGGAAATACGGTAATTCACGATGCATACATTTCATGCAGATGACCAGATTACTATCCAAATTACTTATGATGGTACTCATGTTAAAAAAAGGTTTTATTTTAATTATGTAGGAAAGATCTGCAGAGACTGGCTTAATTCAAAGGTAGACACAAAATGGTGGAGTAACTCAGCAGGACAGGCTGTATCTCTGGGGACAAGATTCTTCTGGAGAGAAGTTTAATTTCATGTTATTCCAGTATTTTGTGTTTACCTTTTATTTTATCTACTCAGCCAAATATTGGTGTCTTCAGTCATGTATATAAATATACAAATGCTAAAGTTTATTAGCAGCCCTATTTCTATTCGGAGTGCTTCCAAGCAATAGCAAACCAGAAATTGTTTTATTATTTAAGATTCAGAATTACAGCTAATATTTTTTACAGTTCATTTAAAATCATCTTTAAATCCTTTTTTTAGTTCTGGAGATCCAATAGCATTTTTGGTAAACTCAATGTTTAAGAAGGAACTGCAGATGCTGGAAAATCGAAGGTAGACAAAAATGCTGGAGAAACTCAGCGGGTGAGGCAGCATCTATGGAGCGAAGGAAATAGGTGACGTTTCGGGTCGGGTCTGAAGAAGGGTCTCCATCCGAAACGTCGCCTATTTCCTTCGCTCCATAGATGCTGCCTCACTTGCTGGCTTTCTCCAGCATTTTTGTCTACATTTGGTAAACTCAAGGTTGATTTTAATATTTTAAGGCTTTTTTGTAGTATTTTTGTTGTTTCTAAAATATTTGTCAATGTTACTTTATTCTTCCTAGATTCTCTAACTTTACATTATTTGATTAGTTTATTCTCCTCAAAATCATCCCACGCTTCATTCAAGGCAGGATTAATTTATTTTTGTGAAAAACTTTCTCAAATGTTAGCAATGTTGAAAAAATTTCAGGTATTCTCCAGGAATGATCCCTGAACTCTTTTTTGTACAAATGCTGCTTCACTGGCTAAGTTTAGTTTAGAGATAAGGTGTGGAAACAGACTCTTTGGCCCACTGAGTCTACGCCGACCAGCGATCGCTGTTACACTACACACTAGGGACAATTTTAGATTTTTACCGAAGCTAATTAACTTACAAATCTGTACTTCTTTGGAGCGTGGGAGGAAACCGGATCACACGGAGAAAACGCGCACAGTCACGAGGAGAAAGTACAAACTCCGCACAGACGGACCCATAGTCAGGATCTCAAGTGCTGTAAGGTAGCAATTCTACTGCTGCTCCACCATGACGCCCTTCTTCGAACATTTCTGTTTTTATTTCTGGTATCCTGCAGAATTTTAAATCTTGCAATTCAGACCATACTATAGTTGTAGTATGCAGCTATATTGTTTTGTAAGGCATTGGATTTCTTGCCTTCAATCTTTATATTTGTATTTGATTTCAATTAATTTTTTACCACTTTCAGTGGCATTCTGAAATAGTTGTCAGATAAAAGATGGAGAGGGAAAGCAGGAATCTACACCTAATCAGTGTAACATCGGGCATTGGAAATTGTTTGTATTCATGATTAAGTTGTAGTGGCGCATTTAGAAGTTCATAACAATTAACCATGGCACATATGACGTTTGACAAGTTTTCTGACGAAATTTCGAGCTGGATTGCTAAAAGTAATAAGTAGATTTCCAAAATCGTGAAATGTTACTGTCCATGGAATTTGGGGAGGGAGGGTTGAGGGGGTCCAGGGGAAGTGTAATACATAAGCATGAATAGCAAAAATGGCCCATTTGCCATTAGCTAACAGATTTGGAGCAAATGGGCCATCTTTTAATTGGCACTTTATAATTGATAATATGCCACCGGGATCCCTGTTGTGACCTGTACTGTTCAGCAATTTTTATTAATGACGTGGCGGAAAGAGCCTAGTTCATTATAATTACATTTGGTGAAGTTACAAAGATGAGAAAGCAAGTCCCACCCGTTGACGGTAGCAAGTAAATTAAAAGTTATAAACCGAATAGACATCCTGCGAATTACTTTGTAAAATTGAAGGAAACTTACCCGTGGACCTGTTGGGTGCCGTTGTGAGGACAGTCAAGTACACGCGTAAGTATGAGATAAAAATGGCGGTCTGAAAATCGCCAAAGGTAACCCTCCCCCAAATGCGCACGTGCGGCTGAGGACCCGTTGGGTGCCCTTTATGACACCAGTCAAGTAAACACGAAAGTATTACACAAAATCTGGCCCAAGGGATTTCTTTTTCAGGCCTGCCCAGCAGCCTCTGATGTGGCTACATGAGCCCAGCTGATTTTGCAAATGTCTCTGAGAATGCCCAATCTGTTGTTCATATATCACTAAAACAATGGATTGGGGATTCTTGAAGACATTTGCCGAAGCAGCTGGGCTCATGGAGCCACATCAGAGGCTACTGGGCAGGCCCGAAAAAGAAACCCCTTGGGCCAGCTGTGTGGATTAATGTTGTGCACCACAGATTTATTATATTATATCGAGAGATCAGCATTCTTCTGAGTTGGCTTCAGATGGGAGAGTATGTGTCAATCTGTAACTTGCAATTATCCAGAAACATCCCAAATTATTTGGATAAGTACTTGGCTTGGCTTTATATTACCCTTTGTATCAAGCCACTTCATCTTGATCTGTGGGATATACGATTTTTGTTCCAGAGGATTTGTTTTTTTTTCTTAATTTTTTCCAATACTTCATGTTGGTGATCACATATGTTCCTGACTTGGACCTTGTGTCTCATTATTGAGGCATTTGTCTTGTGCATTGAAGAAAGATGCCAAATATTTGTGTAATGCTTCAGCCTTGTTCTAACATGATTTTTCATTCCTTTCATTGTTTCTAAGGGAACCATGTTTGCTTTTGCATCTGTTCCTTTCTTGCATAGTTGCCGAAGCTGTTACAATCTGTTTTATATGTCTTGCAGATTTACTTTCACATTCTGTCTTCTCCTTCATCATCATTTTTCGTCATTCTTTGCTGCATTCACAATCTCAGTCTTGTTGCTTTACTCAGCAATGTTCTAATCCATCTAATACTCCCATAATCACCTTAGTTGTCCACAGATGGATTTCTTTCCTGTTTTTATTTCTCAGGGGAATGTATATTTGTTCAGAATATTGAAATATTTCCTGAATCGCTTCCTGAATTTATCTACTGACAAACTTTTAATCTAATTCCATATCTTTATCATTGCTTTTATATTTCAAATCTCTAATTTCTGACTGATCCGTATCACACTCCAACAACATGCTGAGCTCTGCTTTTTTGTAATATTTCCTCAGATCTCAGACTGAGACTATTAACATCATCTCAATGCAGAAAAAACATGTATTTTAGCTTGCTTCTTTGTTGATTCCCTTGTGTATTTCAGAAAACTCCTCAAAACTAATTATTTGAACTATTCTAAAATGCATTTCCTCTAATTTCTCAGACGGTACCATGGCTAAAATTCCACCATGATCACAATTATTTTTGCTACGTACTTTTCCTAGTTCTCGAGTAATGCTTTGTCTAATTACGTTGCTGATTTTAGGGACCTGTGAACCACTCCAAACAGCTTTATTTGGTAACAATCTGTAAAATCTGAAATAAAAATGGAAAATGCTGGGAACACCTAGCAGGTGAAATTGCATGTGGAGAAAGATAAGGAGATTAGCTCCGCCTAGCAGAGTCTACCAATACTCTCCTCCGCCAAGCAGAGCTGGTTCTTATCCTCAACAATTTCTCCTTCAACTCCTCACTTCCTCCAAATCCAAGGCGTCGCTATGAGAACTCACATGGGCCCTAGCTATGCCTGCCTATTTGTAGGGTACATCAAACAATCCCTGTTCCAGGGGTATACCGGCCCTATCCCCCAACTCTACCTCCGCAACATTGATGACTGCATAGGTGCTACCTCCTGCACCCATGCAGAACTCACTGACTTCATCAACCTCACCACTCTTCTTCTTGCATATGGTCTGCACAGCCTAAAGTTGTAGGACAACTTGTTCTATTTGATCTTATTTGTTTGTGCACGGCAGGTTGATTGCATTCGTTGAAACAGGGCAGACCACATGAAGGCTGCAATCTCCCACCCCAACTTCACCACTAATTTCCATCCTGCACTCAAATTCACTTGGACCATCTCTGACATCTCCCTACCGTTTCTAGATCTCACCGTCTCCATCAAGGGAAACAGACTATTGACCAACATCTACTCCAAACCTATTGACTCACATAGCTATCTTGACTACACTTCTTCCCACCTTGCTTCCTGATATCCCGCAGCTCCGCTCTTGATCCCCCTCCCCCTCCCCCCCCATTCGTAACAAGGACAGAATCCCCCTTGTCCTCACCTTCCACCCCATCAGCTGTCGTGTACAGCATTTACTCCCCATTTTCGACACCTGCAATGGGATCCCACTGCTGGCCACATCTTCCCATTTCCACCCCTTTCTGCTTTCCTCAGAGACCATTTCCTCCAAAACTCCCTGGTCAACTTGTCCCTTACCGCCTTAACCACTCCCCTTCCCAGGGACTTTCCCCTGCAACCGCAGGAGATGCAACATCTGTCCGTTTACCTCCTCCCTTGACTCCATCGAAGGACCCAAACAGTCTTTCCAGGTGAGGTATAGGTCCACTTGCACCTCCTCCAACCTCATCTACTGTATCCGCTGTTCCAGGTGTCAACTTCTGTACATTGGCAAGACCAAGCGCCGGCTCGGCAATCATTTCGCTGAACACCTCCGATCAGTCCGTCTTAACTTACCTGATCTCCCGGTGGCTCAGCACTTCATACCACTGCGGTTTACAACCCAGTGGTATGAACATTGACTCATCTAACAGATAGCCCTTGCTTTCCCTCTTTATCCCCTCCCCTTCCCAATTTCCCACTAGTCTTACTATCTCCGATGACATTCTATCTCTGTCCGGCCCCCTTCACTAACATCAGTCTGAAGAAGGGTCTCGACCGAAACGTCACCCATTACTTCTCTTCAGAGAAGCTGCCTCACCTGCTGAGTTACTCCAGCATTTTGTGTCTACTGGAGAGAGAATAACTGCTCCAAGATCAAAGCGGGCTAACCTGCAGTAGACATGGCCATTTCTGATACAGGCAAAATGGATTAATAGAAATTGTAGAACTTATTATACGTCCAGAATACTACAAAGTGTTGATTCGGAAGATGAGGCATTCTCCCTTGAGCTTGAGTTGGACCGTATTGTAACAGTATAAGAGGCCATAAACAAACAGTATAGAGTTTTAAGGAAGGTAGACACAAAATGCTGGAGTAACTCAGTGGGCAGGCAGCATCTCTGGAGAGAAGGAATGGGTGACATTTTGGGTTGAGACCCTTCTTCAGACCGGCATTGCAGTTCTTTCCTACACATAGAGTTTTAAGGAAAATGGGCTGCATGCATATTCACTGCTATATGCATCACCCATTCTGATTTTGAATACTCCAGAGTAGAAGAAGTCATATTGTTAACACTAAATGTGCTCACTAGTTTGACGGAGGTTTTTATTTTGTTTCTTTTTTTTAATCTTTCCCTTCAGTTATCAAACTGAAATAGTAACACCATTTCTCTCTTCCCAGATGCTGCATAATCTACAGAGTATTTCTAGCAGTTTGTTCTTATTTGTCTTTGGTACTAACAATCATACCCTTTAGAAAGCCATTTCTGACCCTCTGATCGCCAGTTCTATTTCCATTTCATTACATCTGCCTCCACTTGAATGGTCTACAATCTGTGTTCAGATTGACTATCCTTCCAACAGTCTGTGTGTCACAAAGTGGAGGCATCAAGTGCATAATACCCACTAAGCTATGTCTACGACCAAGAATCATACTTGCCTGATTTGCAGTTAAATCCTTTTGTCTCTGACTACAGGGGAAATCTAGTATCTCTTTACCAATTTAACATCTCATTAGACCACTATCTAGAAAACTGAGCAAAGGAATAATAGACAAATAAATGTAACCTTCTGCCTTTTAAGGATAAGGGGGAAATCTTTTATGACCGAGATGAGAAAAACATTTTTCACACAGAGAGTGGTGAATCTCTGGAATTCTCTGCCACAGAAGGTAGTTGAGGCCAGTTCATTGGCTATATTTAAGAGGGAGTTAGGTGTGACCCTTGTGGCTAAGGGGATCGGGGGTATGGAGAGATGGCAGGTACAGGATACTGAGTTGGATGATCAGTCATAATCATATTGAATGGCGATGCAGGCTCGAAGGGCCGAATGGACTACTCCTGCACTTATTTTCTATGTATCTATGTTTTACTTCATCAAATTTGTGTTCTCATCAATACAATTTAGTGAGCCTCCTAAGTCATCGCTATCTATATATATATATGAGATGCTACTCATTCACCTAGATCAAGAACCTAGTGAAATGTTGCTTGTCACATATGCATTAGCTTACAGATGCTCTTTGTTTACTATCTTCCAAGTAACTAGCAACCCAAAGTATATTTTTGCAGTCATTATGCCATTGGTTGGTTAAACTATAACCAAATTATATAACACCTCTGCACTAATGCAAACCATAATTTAAACAGATTGACAGTTGCTTGAGGAGGTAAACTGGAGCTTCTTCATAAATAAGATCTATTTAGAAGGGTGTGTATGTACAATACTTGTGATTATTTTGGGAATAGATTGATGACTTTGGAGAGGAGATAGATGAAGCAAAGCCTGCTTCTGTGCTTTAGATAAAGACCCATCATTTATTTATTTGCATCTCTACTCCACAATTTGAGATTTGTAATATAAAAATATCACATGTAGTTAAAGTGCACATTGTCAGATTTTAATAAAGGCCATTTTTATACATTTTGGTTTCATGGTGTAGAAATTATAGCAGTGTTCATACATAGTCCCCCATTTCATGGCACCATAATGTTTGGGACAAAGCAATGCCATGTAAATGTAAGTGGTCATGTTTGGTATTTTGTTGCATATCCTTTGCATGCAATGACTGCTTGAAGTCTGCAATTCATGGACATCACCAGTTGCTGACTGTCTTCTCTTGTGATGCTCTGCCAGGCCTGTATTGCAGCCATCTTTAGCTTATGCTTGTTTTGGGGGCTTGTCCCCGTCAGTTTTCTCTTCAGCATATAAAAGGCATGCTCAATTGGGTTCAGATCGGGTGATTGACTTGCCCACTCAAGAATTCACAATTTTTTAGCTTTGAAAAACTCATTTGTTTTAGCAGTATGTTTGTCCTGCTGTAGAATGAACCGCTGGCCAAAGAGTTTTGAGGCATTTGTCTGAACTTGAGCAGATAGGATGTGTCTATACACTTCAGAATTCATTATGCTACCACCATCAACAGTTGTATCATCAATGAAGATAAGTGAGCCAGTAACTTCAGCAGCCATACATGCCCAGACCATAACACCACACAACCGTGTTTCGTAGATGAGGTGGTATGCATTGGATCTTTGGCAGTTCCTTCTCTCTGCCATACTCTGCTCTTGCCATTACTCTGATATAAGTTAATCTTAGTCTTATCTGTCCACAAGACCTTTTTCCAGAACTGTGGTTGCTCTTTTAAATACTTCTTGGCAAACTGTAACCTGGCCATCCTATTTTTGGGGCTAACCAGTGGTTTGCATCTTGCTGTGTGGGTATTTCTGTTCATGAAGTCTTCTGCGGACAGTGGTCATTGACAAATTCACACCTGACTACTGAAGAGTGTTTCTGATCTGTCGGACAGGTGTTTGGGGATTTTTCTTTATTATAGAGAGAATTCTTCTGTCATCAGCTGTAGATGTCTTCCTTGGCCTGCCAGTCCCTTTGTGATAAGTAAGCTCACCAGTGCTCCCTTTCTTCTTAATGATGTTCCAAACAGTTGATTTTGGTACGCCTAAGGCTTGGTTGATGTCTCTAACAGTTTTATTCTTGTTTCTCAGTCTCTTAATGGCTTCTTTGACTTTCATTGGCATGACTTTGGTCCTCATGTTGATAAACAGCAAGACAAGTTACCAAAGGTGATGGAAAGACTGGAGGAAAGACTAGGTGCTGAGAGCTCTCTTATACCTGCATTAAGGAGGCATTTAAACACACCTGAGCAATTACCTGCATTAAGGAGGCATTTGACACACCTGTGAAGCCATGTGTCTCAAACATTATGGTGCCCGGAAATGGGGGGGATTATGTATAAACACAATTGTAATTTCTACATGGTGAAACCACCATGTATAAAAATACCCTTTAATAAAATCTGACAATGTGCACTTTAACCATATGTGATTTTTTTTTCTATTAAAAATCTCAAATTGTGAAGTACAGAGGCAAATAAATAAATGATGGATCTTTGTTCCAAACATTATGGAGAGCACTGTAATTCTAAGAATCTATGATATTTACAAGATGCGGGATTGTAATTACATGAATAGGTTAGGGGACCTGTTTTCTTTAGAGAAGTGAAAACTGAGACAACTTAATAAATGTAAATTTGTGATGGATTTGGACAAAGTTTATTATGAGAAACTGTTTTCAGTGGTAAACATTTGATAAACAGCATCAATTCAGAGTGACAGCAAAAATAATAATGTTGACATTAAACTTTTTCAGTCAAGCTTCTGTCATCAAAAGAGTCTTGAAAGGTAATATAAAATGCAGAGATTTAGCAAAATGGCAGGAAGTGGGAAAAGTCAATGCAGTCTAGATCAGTTAAATTGCCGTTTTCCATATTGGATTATTCAGTTTCTATGAATTTGTGATACGTGTCATATTTTAAATGATCCAACTGATTTGGAGTTAAATTCGACGTATTAATGACTGAGGGTTCACAATTTATTTGCTGAGGTTGTAATTTGCGTTTGAATTTGTGCATACACATTTAAATATTTGTAGGTGTACAGTTGTTCACAGAATAAAATGGTAGACAAAAATGAGGAACAGAAAATTTAGGAAACAAAGGGAGAAAAATGAAGGAACAATTTTTATGAATCATTCATGGAATGCTTTTGTGCAGTTATATTTGGATTCATTAAAAAAGGCCATTTCCATCTTTACAGAATGCTATTGCAATAAAATTGTATAAATCTTGCATTTAAATACTTATTTTTCTGTTGCTTCTAGGTACTGCTACTCCTGTTCAAAGCCCTTCTGTTCAGGTGCACAGAAACCTTGTGTCTAACTTTTCTACAAGTCAACCAGTCACCCAAATTCTCTACACAACTCAGACCCAGAGTGTTACCCCGCTGCCTCCTGTGATAACTACACCTGTCCAGCATCGTCAGTACTGTACTATTGCAAACAAAGGAATACAACCTAATACTGTACTAACATCTACTGTTCACCCAATTTTTCATTCTGGAGTAACCACAGCAGTTTCTGGAAATGCTTTAGTTCAAGTTGCAGCAAGCAAAGTTACTACTGGAGTGCAGCTGCCCACCATGACCACCTCTGTTCATCTTCCTCGCGTTGCAGTTGCTCACCAATCTCTAGCAGGACAGCAGCCTGCCTGTTCAACCTCGACGGTTTCTGTTCTGCATCCGACGCTGCCTAATTCTCAATTTGCTTCAAGAACACAACCCATTACAAGTTCTGCCTTATTTTCCCAAGGACCACTGATTCAGTCTTCTACTGCCCAACCTGTGCAGGTGCACCTTCAATACACAGCAGCTCCCACCACTGTTGTATCAGCCGCTGCACTTCAGCTACCAAGCAATCAGACTTTTACCATTGCAGGCAGCCAAAACTCTTCACAGACATTTCAAAATATTAGTTCAACGCCATTAACCATTGTCAGCAATTCCACCCAGCTTCAACAGCAACAACCCCAACAAAGTGTTCAAGTGATAGTAGGCCATCAAGGCCAAGTTTACCCTGCCAGTTTTCATCAGATTGTTCTAACAAATCCAGGTGGAATTTCTTCTGGCCAAATGCCACCATCTTCTTTGGTGAGCCCAAGTACTTGTGGGCAAATGGTTTCTGTCCAGCAGCCCCCAATTCAAGTCCATGTTCAACAGCCTTCCATGGTAGGCCCGCAGCCTAATACAGGTGAAACCAGCGTAATTAAACAGTTATTACTTCCTAAACCACCACCTCATTCACAGGGTGGCAAACTCCTACTTCCTGTTCCGCAAGTACCATCTTCTGTTACCAGGGCTCAGAGTCCTCAGATAGTTTATCAAATGATGGCCAACACAGTACCGAGTGCTCAACCCCAATCTCAGCAGCTGGTTGTGAGTCAACCAAACTTGCAAATTGTACAGCCACACGGAGGCCTACAAACTGTGCAAATTATTCCTGGCCAGTTCATTTCTGCCACCAGCCCAAACACCATTCTCCAGGGATCGCCTCTAAATCAACAAGTCACGGTCACTGTCGTACCAAATACCAACTTAACCAACACAGATGTGAACCAAGTAAATACAAACTCAAACAGTCTTTCCGGAGACTTTAGTGGTAAGCCAGTCACCAGTACTCAACCTATCCAGCCGTCGTGTACTACTATCAACCAAAGCAACTCAATGGTAGATGAGCTTGAAGGAGAGAAAAATGTTTGTCAGAAAACTGATGATGTGAAAATGTTTAATTTGCAATCTCAAGAGCAAACCTTTGGACAGATAGAAAATACTCCTGTGACCAATGCTTACAATTCGAGCAATGGACACACAAATGGAAAACTTGATCAAACTGGAAAACTGCTTAATGGGGAAAGTAAGAAGGCGAGCCCCAGCTCAGGGATGAATCATTGTAATTCTGTGGGAACCACGTCAGTTTTACAGGTATCAAAAGCTAGCAGCGAGAGAAACTTGACAAATGGAGATCCAATTTTAGAAAAAGCTGGTGCAGTAGAAATAAAAAATGCATTAAAAAGACCTATGATCAATGGGGATTCTGATTTTGCTAAAGGTGATCGTTCACACTTGGGAAAGGATGTTCCCAGTGAGAGATTAGTAGGGTCTAACCACTTGGGGAATGGGGAGATTCTTAACCAGGGGCAGCAGGATGTTCAGTGTCATCTGGATGGTGAGACTAGTCAGCTGGGAAAAATGTGCAATGGACCTTCTTCCGTTTCCAGTTCGAAATTGCATGGACACACTACAGTAATAGTACCAAATCCGACAGTTCAATCACACCGGAACTCCATATTATCGACTGGAACGTCAGCAGTCACTTTTAACGTAACCATGCCTCAGCCTCAGCACAATGGCAATGTGCTTGTACAGTCCAACACTCCAGAGTCTTTGCAAGTGATCACCTGCCAGAACAGCAATGCAGTCTCTGCGTCAAAGCTTTCTACCTGTGAAGGCCAGCCATCTCGCCAAGCAATCAAGAGGCCTGGTGAAGACGCGACTGGTGTTTCCATGGCAGGTATCCCAAATAAAGTAGGGGTGAGAATCATGACTGTTAGTGACCCTACAAAATCTGGTAGCAACACCATGATGGTGGCTGTTCCCGCTGGAGCCACCATTAATACAGCAACAATAGCAGTAAGTATATAAGATGCGCTATAAATTTAAATTATTCCAAAATAATTTAAAAGATGCTTATAGGGCTTTCGCCTGATTTGAGCATTTAAGGAAATTCCTGTGTCCCAGTTGACAATACATGCAATATATGTACAATAATTGTCTAGGGTATTAAGAAATTGCCTAATTCGATTTAACGCATTTAGTCAACATATGTAGCACTTGTTATTTAAAAGGGTAACCTTGGAAACAACAAGCCATTAGATCTTGGAAAAAGAAAAATAGGAAGAAATATTCAAAAAATACCCCC